>JANRMT010062854.1:2243324-2270426 GCA_026402145.1 Polypterus bichir lapradei | reverse complement strand
AATTTTTCCTTTTCTTTTTCATACCTTCTTTAACACACTACTTCTCCGCTGCGAAGCGCGGGTATTCTGCTAGTATATATATATATATATATATATGGGTGGTTGCTTATGAAGGACAATGGCAAAGGCTCTGTGCATAAATCATCATCACCCCTCACTTTCCTAGCTAGTCTTTGTTTAGTCAACTTTGTATTATGTTTTCCCTGACTCTGGTTTCTCAATATCTTGGTTTAATTTTCTGCCAGTTTTTTTTTTCTTTTAACTAAGTATAACTTGTTTATTTTATTATCTTTTAGAAACCATATATGCAAATGGATTACAGAGTACCACTACATGTTTAGATATTTTAATTAGGGATATCTATTAATGTATTCATAAAGAGACCAAACCTTTATGGGCCCCTGAGTAAACTTAGCCTGTCTTGCTTCAGCCTTCTGTTTTCTGTTTGAAGTTACACTGGATTAGATGTTATGCAGTGGGGATTATTTCTTTATTGAAATGTTTATTACTTATTACATAATGCAGAAAAATACAAGATTTCATACTTGGAGATTTTAATATTGCTGAGATTTACATAATCAGCAAAGTTTATTTGTGGCATGGAGGTCCAGTTTGAGGTGCTGCTGACTCACAGATCCTGCACCTGACCACTGTCTTTGTGCAGTTCCCATATTCTCCTCATATCTGCAGATATGTGTTAATGTTAGCTGTGTGCTTGATTGGGCCTTAGGATGAACTAACCCCCACTTTCAAGGTTCCTGGTTTGCTCCTAATGCTGCCATGAAAGGCTTTACAATACTGCAACCCAGAACTGGCTTAGAGCTTTAAGATTGGTTACTGTATTTACTGTGTGTGCATTTTTAAAAACTGTCTGTATAACACTAAAGTACATTTTATATGTATTATGAATAGTTTATTTGTTCATTATGATAAAGTCAATATGTTATGATGAATATAGCATATACTTAATTGAAATCCACCAAGTGATAAATGGGATCATATTTTTATGCATGGTTTTATTTTGTATTTTACATCATAATCTCCTTTTCTCTGTCTGGTTATTCACATATAATAAGCATATTTTAATTTGTATATTTATTGTTAGCAATATATTGACATATTTATAAAAATGGAAACATTGTTACATCTTAATTTCTTTTTTTAGATGTTTAGAAATCCAGTATGGCATACAGTATGTTCCTTTAGAAATTCAAATAGACATATGCACTAAATGTCCTTCTCTTGGTAGCCTACAGTTTGGGTTATCATAACATTTTAAAAATGAATATCTTGCCTTGTCTGTATAGACTCTTGGTAGAAATTCACAGTAATTCCAGAATCTTAAGAATGATGAAAAAGTTGATTTTCTTTATTTTTATTTTTTTTCCCTGCAGTGCCTTTTCGGGAGGCACCCACTTATTCTAATCGACGAAGGGGACCCCAGAATACTCTTGCTACCCCGCGGGTCTTACTGCGTTCCAATAGTGACAACAACCTGAATATCAACAACCTCCCAGACTGGTCGGCCTCTTCCTCTGCATCTTCACACCGCAGCCTTTCACCACAATTGCTTCAGCAGATGCAGAACAACCCCAATGGCACAGTAAAGACAGTCGGGAGTGGCGCCCGTGGTCCTCGCAGCCGCTCGCCTTCATTAAACCGACTGGGAGAAGAGGTCAAGAGGCAGCCCCACAGGCAAATAAGGTAAGATTGCTGTATATCCTTAATAGAAAATGGAGGATATTTTAGTTGTTTTTAGTAGCATACTATGCTTTTAAAAGTTCATGCTTACAAATCTAAAAAGCCTCAGCAACATTAGGTGACAAGCATATGATGGTTCTAAGTAGGATGTGCTTCAGTAAAGAAATTCTCATCCAGTTATGTTTGGTTAATATTATTTATACTTATTGTTATTTTATACCCCACCAAGGCGCCACAGTAGCTCCTTACAGATCCTACATGTAGCCCTTGCATGTTCTATCCATGTTTGCATTTATTTTTTCTCCAGGTTCTCCAGGTTTTTTCCTACATAATTGACCACTGCCACATTGTGTCTGTGTGCATGAGTTAGCCTTGCAATGGTTTGGTTGCTTTCTGCCTTGTGTTTCATACTCTTGATGGGCTCAGGCCCATTGAAGCCTTAAATCTCATTAAATCGCTCCCAGTGTGTTATGCTATATTATCCTTACCAGCCTGGGCAGTTTACCATATAGCTGGATATAGCTTAGTATTTTACATACCAAATGCTATATTTAGCAGTGATTTTTTACAGCTAAGGAGTAATATCCAATAGCATCGATCACTCAGTGCTTAACTATACCATCTCATCTGTGGAAGTTCACTGTCTTTGTAGGTCAATGCCATTGAATGTTAAAGGGTAAAACGTGACTAAAACAATGTCTGCCAGCTTGTGTGTTTGTTCTTTTATTACCTAGCTTGTTACAGTAAAGTACATTTATTCATGGTTTTAACAGAAATATAATGTATGTACTTTAGCGCATGATTTTATTTACATGCAAAAAGGGTGAAAACAGTGACTTTATGGATTATTTTCTTTTATTGCGGTATATAAAGGTCTTTATAAGGCGAAAAGGCAAAGTAAACGTGGTCAATATTCATCATAAAAGATTATTAATGTGATGTAGCTTTTATCATGATATGGTACACTACCATTGCAAATAAGTACAAAATAACAGAAATGTGTAATGTGTATAGTCGTCATGAAGTAAATAATATTTCGCTTTTTACTATGTGACTATAAAATAAAGGAATACGGAAAGCACCTTTTTTCTATTTATGCATATGCCCTTTTACAGAAGTTGATAGTTCGATGAAATTGATCGCCGATAGCGTCATAATCCAGCCGCCATGAAAAGCTTCACATTAAGTGACTGCTCCCTGTTGCTCTTTAGCCAGGGATTGTGCTTCTGCTGAGCAGATGCTCGGTTGGGATGCCCTGCTGTTTTGTTTTGTACAAGGAGCTCTTCAGATATGATAGATTTTATTAAACACCAACTGACTGATGTATTCACTTCTGTTTCGATAGACATCTGTGATATGATTGAAGTAGGTTAGAGGTGGAAGCTGTCTTGGCTGATGATACAAAATCACTTGCTAATCTCTGTATTTTAAACTTCAACTTGGGATATAAAAAAAAATCTTTACGGCTGGGGAGCTGCCAACTGAAATGCTTTGCTGTCTTTCTGAAAAATCCCTGTGGGTATTAATTCCTTTTAAGTCCTCTTTCTGAATATCCAAAAAGGTACCTGAATATTAAAGCACATAATTAATTCTATCAAATGCAGTTTTCTTGTTTTTTGGGGTGACTGAAAGGCTCCTTATTCTTTATATGAACTCTTCTGTGTACAGTATTTTGTTATTTTTTAACATTCTGAATCAGTTCAGAGCAAAAACTATCTAATAGCACTAATCCAGAAGATCATTTAGGAATTGGTCACATAATAGTGAAAACAATATTTGCTACTAGAACAGACTGCCTGTATCGTTATAATTTTTGTTATCTTGTATATACCTACAACCTAAAAACACTATTTTTTAAAGAAATAGAATTATAAATCTGCAGCATTTTCCATCTTCTTTTTTGGTAGCTGTTGAAATGAGCATATTGATCAGCAAAATTTGCCAAAGCTTTTTTCACAGCGAATGTGCTGTTTTTGCCAGTAACCTTGCTCACTGAATATTTTCATGGAAATTTACTATATGGCCATATTAAACAAACATTTTTTTCCTAGTGCCCCATGATGCTTTGCGATGGCCGGCATTGCATCACAGAGTTGTAGCAGCCATGTACAGATTTTCAAGTATGTGCAGTCATATGAAAAAGTTTGGGAACCCTTCCCAGCCTGCATAATAATTTACTCTACTTTCGGTGTTTTCCGAACAAAGATTTTTAGTGAAGCAGTATTTAGTTGTATGAAATTAAATCAAATGTGAAAAACTGGCTGTGCAAAAATTTGTGTACCCTTGTAATTTTGCTGATTTGAATGCATGTACCTGCTCAGTACTGATTACTTGCAACACCAAATTTGTTGGATTAGCTTGTTAAGCCTTGAACTTCATAGATAGATGTGTCCAATCAGGAGAAAAGGTATTTAAGGTGGTCAATTGCAAGTTGTACTTCCCTTTGACTCTTCTCTGAAGAGTGACAGCATGGGATCCTCAAAGCAACTCTCAAAAGATCTGAAAGCAAAGATTGTTCAGTATCATGGTTTAGGGGAAGGCTATGATCAGGAAATGGAAGGCCACAGGCACAGTTGCTGTTAAACCCAGGTTTGGCAGGCCAAGCAAAATACAGGAGCGGCATATGCACAGGATTGTGAGAATGGTTACAGACAACCCACAGATCACCTCCAAAGACCTGCAAGAACATCTTGCTGCAGTTGGTGTATCTGTACATCATTCTACAATTCAGCGCAATTTCCACAAAGAACATCTGTATGGCAAGGTGATGAGAAAGAAGCCCTTTCTGCACTCACACCACAAACAGAGTCGCTTGTTGTATGCAAATGCTCATTTAGACAAGCCAGATTCATTTTGGAACAAAGTGCTTTGGACTGATGAGACAAAAATTGAGCTATTTAGTCATAAGAAAAAGCGCTTTGCATGGCGGAAGAAGAACACCGCATTCCAAGAAAAACACCTGCTACCTACTGTCAAATTTGGTGGAGGTTCCATCATGCTCTGGGGCTGTGTGGCTAGTTCAGGGACTGGGGCCCTTGTTAAAGTTGAGGGTCGGATGAATTCAACCCAATATCAACAAATTCTACAGGATCATGGTCAAGCATCAGTCACAAAGTTGAAGTTATGCATTGACCCAAAACAGTTCGAAATCTACAAAGGCATTCATGCAGAGGGAGAAGTACAATGTTCTGGAATGGCCGTCACAGTCTTGAATATCATCGAAAATCTATGGGATGACTTGAAGCATGCTGTCCATGCTCAGCAGCCATCAAATTTAACTGAACTGGAGAGATTTTGTATGGAAGAATGGTCAAAAATACCTCCATCCAGAATCCAGACACTCTTTAAAGGCTATAGCAGTGTTAAGAGACTGGTATATTTGCAAAAGAAGGCGCAACTAAGTATTGCTGTAATATCTCTGTTGGGGTGCCCTAATTTATGCACCTGTCTAATTTTGTTATGATGCATATTGCATATTTTCTGTTAATCCAATAAATAGAATGTCACTGCTGAAACACTACTGTTTCCATAAGACATGTCATATATTAGAAGGAAGTTGCTGCTTTGAAAGCTCAGCCAATGATAAACAAAAATCCAAAGGATTAAGTGGGATTCCCAAACTTTTTCATATGACTGTATACCACAACCGCACTCCACCTCACATTTACATCACTGCCCGATCTGTTTCACATATGTGTGATATTCAGTACTCTAGCAAAATTTTCACCCCATGCGCATTTATCAAAAAATGCTTTGATGCTAGCTATGTAGTGCAGATCACTCACAGAACCCTGAATGTATAACGCTGATTTCTTGCATCACATTCTCTCTGGGTCTGCCAGTATGCATACATATCTACTGGAAGGGCGCATAGGCCAAGTGCATCTGCAATAGGCCATGTTGTATGCGGCCTAGTTAAAACAATCCTTAAAGGAGCCTTCAACACCAGAGTCAGAAAACTCATGAGACCCTTTAAAATATTAATAATAATGAAAGGCGTGTCTGCTTTTAATGGATGAAAAAAAGGAAAAGAATGTGTTCTGATTAATCAAAAACAATAAAGACTTGCCAGCTATGTTCATTCAATCTGTGAAGATGCCTTGCACTTTTTTCTTCCATAAAAAAAATAAAAAACATATTTTACAGGAATTGATTTTGACTTTGCACAATAGTGCATGGTATGGAACTTTTTGAGCACAGTGATATACAGTATATATTTTACTTATTGCTAGTCATTGCATGCCATTTAATGTATTTTGTTTGTGATTTTTGTCACGCATACATATTTTGTTGTTTGAGGCAGTGTGGTGCAGTGGTAAACACTGCTGCCTCACAGCTCAAGTCACATTTCTGGCCACAGTGATCAGTCTAGCATAGTTGGCAGATGCTTCTCTTGCCTTTAGGGGTGCGTCAAAGACTCATTGCACCATTATAACCCACTCAAAAGTATTTCCGTTTCTCCTTCTTCATTGACTTCAATGCATTTTGTCAAGTTTGGTGAAGTTCCCAAACCTTACCACTGTTTCTCCAATGGGGTAACTACTCAGGACATGTTTGCTTCCCCTAACTGCACCCCTACCTACTAACCATTTTTCCACTGTCTCTTGGGATATTGTATTCTCTAATGTTTGATACTACCCAATTTAATATTCTTTATGGATTGCACTCTCACCACTGACCCACTCAGGCATATGTCTCCTTTTGATATTTATTTACTTTTCCCCACATTCTCTGCGTCACTTGTTTTTTCCTTTGAGTCTTACTGTTTGTATACTATCCTCAGTTATTTCTTTACATATTAGCTCAAATTATCTTTGTCTTAGACCATTCTGTGCTACTTCTTTAATCTTCCCAACACAAATTATCCTGTCCCAGCACTGTAGCACCTGACTACTTCTTACTTCTCGCTGAAAGCTTCACAGGACCTATTACTGTGGATGTTTGGTCAGCTTCCTTTTATAATTTAGCTTACATTCAATTTTTGCCATCAAATAAATTGAAAAATACAAAACCAAAGGAAAACAGGACTTTTTCAGATCAATCACTCACATCCTGGCTTGTTGTTACCCCATGATGAAGTGTTCCTTCAATACTGCTCCTTATTGTCCTAGTTGCACATACTACCATAGTTCCATTTCCTCCTTTTCTTCAGAGGACTGATTATCCCACAATTTCTTTCCTTTGACTCAATAGTGAGGTGGGGTTCTTTTGGGGTGAATGGGTTTTTACCTTTATAATTGTGTTCCTATATTTTCTGTTGTTGCTCTCTATTTGGTTGAATGAAAATGGCCACAAAAAATAGTGGCACCAGTTTCAGTGAGTTTGTGAACTCGGGTTTCTCTTTATTTTTATGCTTAAAAGCTTTTAATGTGCATAATGGGACATCGTGCCACTGTTCTGAAAAACAAAAATGACTGGATATCTGTCTAGTGGTATATTAATTCTTTAAATGCATGCAGTTTACCTGTGACTGAATATACACAACTCTGTTAGATGTAGCAGAATTTGTGGGCAATTTAGATTTCACAACAGTTCCAGAAAATAAAGTTGCATGGAAAAAGTAAATATCCAGAGTCAAGCTTAACAATACAGGGCTTTATTAACATTTTGCTTCCTTGTCTCTCCGTTTGCAGTCCTTATTATATTTAAGATACATCTACAATTTTGGGATTATTGACATTTGTAAACACTACAAATGAAATCATTGTTAAATTGTGTAGATTGACTAATAGACTGTAACCCCTGAAGATTTAAAATTCTGGGCCAAATTCTAATTGTGTGTGACAAACCTTTTCACAAACGAGTCACACTTTATTACTGGTTTTTTAGGGTTGTTTTTTTTTTAGATTGTAGGTTCAGTAGACCATATTTTGTGTTGCTCAGTAAATTTATAAGACACTATTAAAAGTATTTTGTCACAAGGTTATCTTGGTTCTCAGTGGACAAGCTAAAATGATGTTGTTTTACTGATACTAACTAACATTAACATTTAACTTTGCCGGCTTTCTTTTATTTTTCTAAGTCTGTGCAGTCATAAAAATAAAAAAGGCCTAAGAGTAAGTTAAAAATGTTTGGCATAGCAGGTATATCTTAATTCAATTCATTCATATCTTAAATGTGTACAAGAAAACACAGCTCATGATGTACAGTAAGAATACAGGTATACAGATGAAGGCCTTTGATTATTATCCAAATAAAATGATTATGTATAACTCTCCATAACTGAAGCTTCAGCTCTTTACCACTGCTTTAATTAAATCCACACCAACAGTTTTGTATACATTGTAATGATTGTCATCTTGGATTCCCGCCTCAGATCTGGTTTGTTTCTATATTTTAATTTTCCACCTGTGTTTATCTATCTTGTTCTTGCACACCTCAGATAATAGAGTTTTGGGTGAATTTGTGTCTGTATAATGCCCCTGTGTGAGTGAGGTTGTCTACAGGAGTGGCGCCTGTGGTTGGCCAATGCCCATTCTGGGATTTGTTCTTACAATGCGCTCACTCCTTCCAGGACAGGTTCCAGGCCTGCTGTGAATCTGAATACAATTTTACTTTGTGTTATATATGCAAAGGCACACATAACTCTTATATGTACTTCCAGATTGGACAGTCTGTGTTGAGTTTTTATGTTCTCTCCACTTCAACTGGTTTCCATTCACAGATAGATGTCTGTATTTCAGACTAAAATGAGGGAGTGTGGCATCGCATTGGGTTGGATCCTGCCTTTTGACTCTTTCTTCACTGGATAGGCTGTAGCTCCCATGTTGTCCTAAACAGGTTTACTAACAGGATATATGAGTGAATTGAAAAATGAAGGAAAGGTTGCTTGTAGGTGTATTTCTGCAAGCTTGGCAAAATCATGGAATATTTTTCAACCACAGACTTTAGTACAAATTGTTTATGCACTGTGAAGATTTTGACCAGATATGTCTAATGCTGACTTGCTCATAGTTGCCTATGTTGTTTAGGCCCACTTTGGGATTTCAATAGTTAAGGTGGACCCCATCCCTCCTCTTTTATGAAATCATAAGTTTTACTATTTGTTCACTAAATTATTTAGCAACTTTTGATAGAATATCGTGAAAGGATCATGCCATTTACTGAGAAAGCAGTAGGCAAGTATCATAATACAGATGAGTCTTGTCTTTGCTGAAGAAGTGATGTTCTCTAAACGAGTAGATGTGCTGTTTCACATTGCATAGATATCATTTGGTTCATTCTTTCATCTCACATAATTTTTACAGAGAAGTCTTTCATCATGTAATGTTATGAACTTCGTATGCTGTACTGTAGGTTATACTTACAGATTAGATGGCATCTGTTTCTGTAATTCTAAGAGTGATGTGTAGGTGTTCTTAAAAGAGACAAATGCCACCCTGTCAACACTCTTTCCAAAACTCCTCTGTAACAAATTAGTTGACAGTACTCATCTGTGACAATTTTAGAGAAACTATGCAGATGATCTAGACATGAATTATTGAGCATACAGCAATGTGTATTCATATGCTCATCATTGTTAACAGTTGCTTTTCTACAAGACGTGACAAAAGATTTTTGCAAATAACTAATAAAAAGCTGTAATAAACCATTTGGCAGATAATTGACATGCAGACACAAGTTAGCTCTGTTATGCTGGAATTGATTCTTAGTTTTTTGTTGTCTTAAAGGGCCCTCCAAGCTTGCCTGTTTCTTATTTTTCTCTGCAAATGATAATCTCTCAAAAAAGCACAATTAGTGTTAACTAATAGAGCAAATTGTTAAAGATTTGTCATTATACTTTGACTTTCACTACATTTATAGTACATTTGTAGTATTTTCTTTCTTTTTCTACTGATATAATTCTGCATTTTTAAAACGATCTAAATATAGATATAGTTTTTCCTCAGATATACCGTAGGTGTCACAAGAGAAACTGTAAAACTGTGGGCTGTAGCACTGCTTGCATCATCACATGCCTTTTCAGGCAAAATGCAGCACGTGCTTGAGTAGTTGCGAGTGAGAGAGAAAAAGGAAAAGAAGCATTATTGATGCATTATTTTCTTAATGATTGTATGTTTTAGGGTCAGGTTTGGGTGCAGATATCAATGTCATTCTTTACAATGCAGTTAAAACAGCAGTAATTGACTGAATTTAATTTCTAGAACTGAAATTTTTGGAAACACTTGCCATTTGCCAAGATACTCTTTCTCATTTATTTATTTTGTTATAAGCCCTGGTTCTCTATGACAGATAATTGTTAAAGCTACATTAATTTAAAAGGCAGGCTTACATACATACTGTACATTAAAAAATATAGAGAAAGACAAAGAGATGGGGTTATAACAGCACCCTCAGACTTGCACTAACCTGCCCATAGTTGCATATGCTGTGCTGATAAAGGCAGTTTTTATTTGCATTTGCATTTTGTTTGGATCCCATTATAACCTCTATTAATAGAAGCTCATCAAGGGATCACCTTCACCCCCATGATCCAAAAATCGGAACCAGATCTCCTACCCCACCGCCTTAAAATCATTTCTTGAGACACCATTAAGCATTCTCTAACCTGCTACCATTGCTCTTCTTTGATATTGCATCCCCACTTTGGCTTGCATTAACTACCCCATGTAATAAGAGCATGCAGAGAAGGAGACTGCTTCAGCAGGTGCGTCTGAGCAGAATTTCACTGACAGAATATGGCAGAGTAGCCCAATAACTATCAGAGGCTCTTTATTAAAGGATAAATTTGGTGTTTTTCATTTCAAAGTTACTGAAATTGCATTCTAAAATTAAGCATTTTTTTTAAATTTCAGAAAATTAATAGGCAACTCTTGCTTTTTATAATGGAGCTGATGGGTACCAAAGTTCACATATAAAGAAAAGCCTTACATTTTACTGAATACATCCACTTTGAAGCAGTGAATGTTTCAATTTAAGAAAATGTGCCTTCTGCATTTCTGAGTCATGCATGTGACAACTAAAGTAAACAGAAAATAATACATTTTATCAGACATTCTGAATACTGTTTCCTTGAGGTAAGGATCCATTTCTTGCTCACTTGTCTACATGCAGCAGGTGCCATGGATGGAGTTATGACAACTCAAGCCCTCCAAATTTAACCAGGCTGTTTTCCTTTTATTACAGTACCTTTGCTTCTGCAATTCTATTTCTTCAGAGTTTATGTTCTGCCATGACTTGTAAAAACAGACATATAGTATGCAGGCTCATGTCATATATTATTTTTCCTGGATAGCATCAACATTTCACTTGTTACAGTCTGTGATATTGTTTGGCATTGTCTGGGGAGAGTCACATCATTGTACTTGATACACATAACAATAAATCCGATATAAACTGCCAACACTACAGTGTATTTTTAATAAAAGCCTTACGTTTCTGAAGGATCCAAGCCACCTGCACATCGCACTTTCAGAATAACGAAAGGACTAAGTGTGTGATAGAGGCCAACCACAAGGAAGCAGATTGAAATGCCACAAACTGATTATCAATAATAGTACCAATAAGTTGATAAATATGCAGACTCAATGCAGAAATGGCACCGTGAGGCAAGAATGACAGCTATTTACTAACACTCTACCTGTGCTAAATCATCTGTTATTAAACTTTAATGTGATTAAACTTTGGGATTTGGTGTTGCTAAATTGGCCCTAGCATTTGGGTTTGGACTGTTTGGATGTGTTTACCCTACAATTGTTTTTGTGTTGAGTCCAATATTTCATGGGTTGGGCTCCATATGCCCGGTGATCCTGCTCTGAATTAGTGGATGGATGGCTATAAAACCTGTTCAGCTCTTGATTGCAAGCATGCTTAATTTTCTCTCTCACATGTGCTTATTAATCAAGCAGCAGCAGCAGGCAATATCTTTGTGAAATAACAAAATAAGCTTCCAAATAGAGAAAATAACATGAGCAATTGTAAATGTGACTTTTTTCAGATATTATTTTCAAGTTGCTATAGGACAGAAACAGCCATTAACATTCAATGGCAATAACTGTGCTTGGTAATGACATTCCAAGGTGAATCCATGCCTCTGGCACTGTGAAAAGGTTTCTGCAGAGGAAGATGAGTGGCAAAGCAAAGCACACAGCTTTCCTTTGCAATTGGCTGAATCTTGTAACAACGTATTGTTTTCTTCCCTTTTTAAAATGACATGGATGCACACTTTTACAATGGATGTGTAATCTCAAAATGCAGATCTATGTTCCATAACATTTTTGGTTGAAAAAATGGACAAACATTTTAGGCCTTTTTTCACAATGGCTTTTTGATTATAGCTAGTCCTGGTCAACATGAATCTCACTTGTTTTTGGATCATTACCATCAGAGGCAAGTTGGTAGCAAAGACCTGTAATAAGTAATATAATGTGATAATTAAAGGGTGGTTCGGGTGTGTGTATGTGTTTGCCCTGCAATGGACTGATGCCCTGTCCAGGGTTTGCTTCCACCTTTGCTCCCTGTGCTAGCTGGGATAGGCTCCAGCAGGTTAGAAAATGACTGACTGTTTCTAATTATCTGGGATTCACCTGAATGACAGTGGTAAATCCATTTCAGAGTTTAGAACAAAATCAAACATAAGCACAATCAGCCAGGTGTAGGATTTAAAGTCAGAGTCCATGAGGCAGCAGTGTTATGTCCTACAAAGTGCATTATACATAAAAAAAAGAACTCTATAGGCTGTTATAGTTTACTATTTCTATTATTTCTGTGCTGCATTGACTTTATCATCCCAAAACACTTCTTAGCTTTTTGTTTTTCTGCTAATAGAAAAAAAATCTGCAGTTTCAGTTTAACTTTGATTAATATTATCTTTTGAACCTATTTAATGTTTCGCATCAGACAATTGGCCTCCACGACTCTACGATTTCTTGGATGAGTTCAGTAAGTGCTAATTATAAGATGAAAGACAAAATCAATATTTATTTGCGTTCTCAAACTTTGTGGGCGCTGGACAAAGTTCTATGTAGCTGTGATTCTTATAATTTATTTGCATGCAGTTATTTAATTCAAGGTATGTGTTTGTTAAAATCCAATGGACCTAACGTTTAAGTCATTGCTTTTGTTAAAATGCTTTTCGTTATATTGTCTGTTAATTTTAACATTTAATTCTTAATTTCTTTCACAATGTCTTTCATGTTGCACCCTCCCTATTATACTTTTATTTTCAGTGAATGAGTTATTTGTATTTGATTTTACAAGCATTTCATTGATATGGAGGAGCATATTTAATAAAATATTGATCACTTGACTTAAAAGAAAATTGAAGTGTGACTTTTTTAATTTGAATTTTAACGGAACTCATGCAAAAACAAACTTTAGCTTTGTGTTAAGTGTGTACCTTACTAACATCAATATGTTGGTTTGTAATTAATTAATTGTAATTTTAAGGGAAGCTTTGTTTTTATGAAGTCTTTCATAAAATATTGTGTTACATTTTTTACAATCCTTGGTTGCTGTGTGCAGTTTAATCTTATAACAGTTGCTGTCTGGAATTAAGACAGTCAGACACTTTAATAACATAGTTTGAGTCCTTAATCAGATGTGTTCATGAGTGCATTTAATTGCCTGTACTGTCTTGCTGCACCCCAACCCAGCGATTCTAGGAATAGGACAAAATAGAAGCATCAGAATCTGAAAAGTCAGATAGCCAGCTGCAGCTGTGAATCCTCCTTCATTAAAATCAAAGAGGGCAATACCATCATTTACAGCTCATAAAATAAATTCAGATTATAAGGAGTATATGCACAATGTGTTTATTGTGATATTGCTTGTTGTAGTGAGCATTTAAATTAAATCAATATTAAAAAACTCATTTTGGTAAATAAGAAAATCATGCCATTCATACTGGTTTGTGAAGATAGCTTTTCACATGATTTTTTATTTATTATAAACATTAAAAATCACATACTGTTTCTTTAAGAACAAGCAGCACGATGGTTCATCGGGTAGCACTGCTGCCACATACACCCTGCTTCCAGGATTTGAACTTCATGCTCGTTTGTCATGTGTATGTTTCTGTATTTGTAGTGTGTATTTCTTTGTGTACGCTTGTTTTTTCCTGCCATATCCCCATACCCAAAAATGTGCCCGATTGGGTTGACTGGCAATTTTAATTGAACCCTTTTTGGATGTGTGAATGAGTGGGCCCATCAATGGACAGGCGCCCCCACCAGGGCCCTTACCTGCCTTGTTCCCAATGGTATAAAATGGTGTTCGGCCTGAATTGAAGTAAGTGGGTTTTGAGAATGTTATATATGTTTCTGCTCTCTAGTATTTGATAATAATTTAGCATTTGAGTGTTCTTTATTACGTCTAAAACTTGAGAGCTGTTCTTAACACACGTCACCTTCTCTTTCTAACAAGGAACACTAGACTTGATGGCGATTGCTCTGTTTGATACACGTTAAAATCCACTTCAAGTTTATATTTTTTTAAAAAGATGTATGTCTCAAAGTTTACAAGTGCTCCAAGCTATTTGTTTTTTTTATTGCTCAATTTACTCATAGAATTAAGTATTTTTGATAAATAATATTTCTGCAGGTAGCTTTGGTATTGTTGTGTAAACACTGAATAATAATTATGTGAAAGGGAAAAACCCACTCGTCAGTTGTATGATAGTGTTAATAAGATCTTATCAGTGCTTCACAAATGTGCAGTCAACAAAGACACCGAATCCAAACTGGGAAAGTCATTAGAATTGTGGAAATCACGCTTATTGCTTTTGATAAAAATAAAGTCACAATATGTTTATTTATGGAAAGGATTATTTATTTCATTTCCCAATTTTGTTTTAAAGAAATTTTTGGCAAAAGCATTTACTACTTTCAAAAACAATATTTTTGTTAGTTCATTTAGTAAATAGGTTTATACTATAAAAAGTGTAATTATCAAATGTTAAAGTGAGATGTTGCAAAATTGTAAATTGAATCAAAGCTATAATTTGTTTCAATACTTGCAAAATCATGACATGTTTGATGTATTCTTTTGATTGTAACTTTTTTTTTTGCTCAATTGATAATTACCCTGCACACGTCTTATGAGAGAGGTACGCTTACACATATTTACATTTAGATTTATTTGCTTGGCAGATGCTTTTATCCAAAACGACTTACAAAAGAGGTAAACATAATCGAGTAACATTAGGCTAGGGCCTGTCTATTCAGTTAAACAGCAGTTAAACTTAATGTAGTAACAAATCAAACAACGGTAAGAAGGATCACAGAGCATTCTTTTTTCCTTCTTCTCAATCAATTTGACAGATATTCACAGGACAGTTGGGCTTTCAATTGTTTCTTAAATAGTAGAAATGGAGTTGGGCAGCTCATTTCACCAACTAGGAACTACACAGGAAAAGAGTCTGAATTGAGACTTGATGCCACACACATGTGGCATCACCAGACGCTGTTCACTGGCAGACCAAAGTGTGCGAGAAGGGGCATAGCACCCCACCAATGTCTCCATATACGCAGGTGCCGGCCCATTGACTGCTCTGTTGGCAAGCATCACTGATTTGAATTTAATGTGTGATGCAACATGGAGCTAATGTAGCAATCTGGAGAGAGGAGTAACATGAGCTTGTCTCAAGTGATTAAATACAAGATGGATGGCTGCATTCTGGACCACCTGTATTGACTTGATAGCACATGCTGGGTACTCCTGCCAGAAGTGAGTTGCAGTAGTCCAGACGCAACAAGACCAACGCCTGGACCAGAAGTCGTGCTGCATATTCTGTCAAAAAAGATCTGATCTTGTGAATGTTGTACAGTGTGAACCTGTATTTACAAGAAAGAGTAGAAATGTGCTCAGAAAAAGATAGCTGCTCATTAATCACCATCTCAAGGTTGTGTACTGACTTGCCAGATGTTAGTGACAGTGAGCCAAGCTCTGCAGAGATGGTTAGTTCAACAGACTGGCTGGCAGTGATCACAAGAACCTCAGTTTTTGCCAGGGTGAGGTATAGATGGCGAGCCTTCATCCAGGTTGAGATATCAGTAAGTTATGCAGAGACTTTAGTTGATATTGTGTTGTCCCCAGGGGATAACAACGGGTACAGCTGTGTATCATCAACGTAGCAATGATAAGAGAATCCAAATTCTTAAGTAATGATAAAAGTATTGAAGAAATTAAGGAAAGAGACACAATCTTTTGATAAGCAAGAAAGAAACACATGACTATGTTTAATTATAATTAAAAAAAATGTTTTTTAATTAACTTTAGCCTAACTTAAAACAGTAAAATATCAATTCAGAACATAAACATGTGCATAAACTTTACTTGTTTTTTGTTCACAGGTTTTATTTAAAAAATAGGGAGGGGGGACAAAAAACATTTTTTTTTTCCAGAACGTACTTTCTGAGGTTTATTAGACAGGTGGGAGGACATTCTCTCTAACATTTTTTGCTATGTTTATATCTTTCATTGTTTATTACAGCATTGCATAGCAAATTCAAGCCCACCTAATATAACCCATAGTCCTGGAGAGTGTAGGCCCCTATCCTGGCAGCATAAGGCACAATGCACGAAGCAGCACTGAAATGGGAAGAAGTACACATACACTCAGCCTTTCCCAGAACCAACTTGGAATCAGCAGTTAAACTAAGGTGCACACCTGTAAGGATAAGAAAGGATAACTGCAGTACCCAGAGTAATTCCCCAAAGACATGGGGAGAATATGCCAATTCCACATGGATAGGTAACTGGCTGTGGGATTATACAAAGGAACGTATATGAGGCAGAAAATCTAATATCTGCATCACTGGCTACCCAGTTATTTCTTGTTTCAAATATAGTAAGTGAGAAGCTGATAAAAAACTGGTCGGGAGAAGAAGCAGGTAATAATTCAGAATTTTGGTGAGCAAATTTAAGCACTGTGAACTGCCTACCTTGAATTAAGATTATGAGTCAGACATGACTGCATTCTTGACTTCATTCATGGTTACAGCCCAGCAAGGAATTACTGCAATTGTGGAATCCCAATTGGATGCAAAAAGAGTTAATTCTCAACTCACGAGAGCAGAGACACTGATGTAGAGGCAGAGTGAATGACAGATGGACAGGTTACCATTTAAAAGATGCACAAACTTCTGCTTTTCTTACCATAACCCAACTACAAATACACCCAGGCAATGGTGGGTACTTTGGCTAGTAAATTATAACAGAATGAGTGTATTTATCTGGATGGCAATTTTTATAGCAGCGGCTTATGAATCGGCCAGGATTCCAATCAAATAAAATGTAAAATCTTACAAATCGTTCTGTAATTTCTATTAAATGTAGATGGTACTAGGTTGTTGTACCATGTTAGCCATTATGAATGTAGAGAAAAGTCAAGCAAAATGACACCTTTTATTGGCTTACTAAAAAGATTACAATATGCAAGCTTTCGAGGCAACTCAGGCCCCTTACATCTTGCCTGAGGAAGGGGCGTGCGTTGCCTCGAAAGCTTGCATATTGTTATCTTTTTTAGTTAGCCAGTAAAAGGCGTCATCTTACCAAATATAGAGAAAAAAAATAATTCTGACCCAATATGTTGATTCTATGAGTTTTTCTTATATACAATATGCAGTGGTACTGATGTTAGTGGTTATTAAAATGACTACTAATTTCAAAATATTCTGATAAAACCTGTATACTTCATGGGCTGCATTAAGTCATTTCATTTTTCTCCTTTCACTGTCTTCTTGCAATTAAACATAAATGCATTTGAATGGTTGTTGTTATAGTTTATAGACAAGATAACAAAAAAGAAACTAATGTACAGGTATGTATTTTATTTTATTTTAGTATAATAATATTGTCTGTGTCTTTTCTGTTATTTAAAACACAGACCTCTTATGGGGGCAGCAGTCACATTTTGAGAATTTACTTATGAAGACCACAACCCAACACACAAATACCGTACATACACTATAGTTCATGAGACATTATAATGAAGTGGGTTATACTGAGACTCTTAATGGCTGTTTTGTTTTCCCCATTTATGACTTGCCTATTCCAACCATCTGCCTTAATAGTATATTCCCCATTATAGTCCCTACATTGTTACTGTAGCAGATTGGTCCATGGTATACTGTGTTGTTTTCCTTGTTCATTGGGATGGGGCATCTGATTGAATGAGTTCCTAAAGTGCCATGGTCATTAGGACCACAGCTACCTCAGGACTATGTAGGATGCTGTTGAAATACCAGTTCTTGTAACCATGTTCATTTGCTCATTTTAGTGCTGCCCTTTGTTATAGGGAGATGGTTTATTGGAGTTAATAACAATAATGAACAAAAATAATTTCATGAGTAATCATCGGGTTAAAATCATAAGAAATAATGATAACTGTTAACAGTAACAATACCTCTTGAAAGAGGTGAAAAAGAAAATTGTTGATTGACAGAGCTTTGTGGTCGTCTGATGGTTTCGGTTTTTGATTCTTAGGGTTGTTGTTAGGATTGCATAATTATGTATTTTGTATTTTTGGCTTAGTTAATTCAGTTCACTTTTTATATATTTTATATCAATTCTGTAGTTCAGTTTCTGATCTTTGAAGTTTTTTCTGTAAATTTTTTTCCTCTGGAAATTTCTTTGTTTTGAGCTTCACCATTTTTTCATTCTTAGGATAATTTTTAATGAGTTTATATTTGAATTTTCATACTTTGTGTATTAACATGCACATACAATACACCGGATAAGGTGAGTAACCCTGTTAAGGATGTATCCTTTTTCTTAAAAATCCACCTTTATAATACATGCACAAGTAATTGTCCTTTGGCAAAACACTCTCATATCATTAAACTGCGCAAAAAAGAGTGAAATGTCGTCATTGGCCACCATGAATCTGAAAACAAGCATGAAACCTGTGATAATTTTCTTGTGTTTTATAAAGATGATTAATCCTTCATGTGCTCTAAAGTATACATAGCATTCATCCATTTTTACATCCTCGACAAGAGTACTCAAAGATTCAAATTATGTACACTGGCTTCGGTGCCACACAGCACACTCTTCTCAGTTTGACTGTGCACCTGAGCTCTGCAAAGGAGTGGGACACCAGTATGCGTGCTTCTTGCCTTACATCCAGTATTACTGTGATAATAATAATGGTGGTATTTTTTACTTCAATAAATTAAATATTGCATTAGGTTACTCATTATTTTAAAAAGTAATCAGACTACTTAATGCACATTATTTTTTACACATTACTAGGCATGGGCTGGCGTTCTGGCCAGGATGGTTCAAAGCTCCTTACCCCATTGGGAAGCCAGTTTAATGGAAGAATACAGTAGGTGGAGACTAATCACATGGACTCTTTGCTTACCCAGTACAATAGATGGCAGTCTTCCTGGGCTGTGGTATCCATGCAGGGCAGGCTGGGAATTGCAGTCCCTTGAGAAAGCTCTTTTGTGGTCCATGGGTGCCACCAGGGCACAGACACAGAACGTTCCCACTTTAAAGAACTTTGCCTACCACAGAACCACTTCCTTGATGCAATGTGGTGGCACCAGAAATATGGCCAGGTCTGGCATAAAAGTAGCAGAGTTTCCTGTATGGGTAGTCAGAGTCAGAAGGAGAGCAGATGAGATGACGTGGCAGATGTGGAAGGAGACAAGAAGATTTTGCAATTGTACTATTGTGGAAAGGATTTGAAGGTACTGTAAAATAAAAAATAAAAAAAATCTTCTGTTTGAACCCAGGACTGTGTTGTGTAGTTGTGTTTGTGGGTATGGGGCTCTGCTACGTCCCCTACTGCTCACACACTGTATGTTCAGTTCATCAACATAAACTTGGTAATTTCTGAAATATTGAGACAGACTATTTCAGCCAAGAGAAGGAATAATGTAAAAGCCCAAGCATTTGTCTCAGGAAATTTATCTTATGGACGCTTCTACCTGTGGCCGCTCAAAGTGTGTGCAAAGCTAAACAGGCAAACAGAGTGCAATGGACATGTGCAGATTACAAAATACAGTTAAAGGTTTATACGGCCAAATAAGCGGGTTTTCTCTGAGAAATATGCAGCTGTTAACCTGGTTTCTCAGAGACCAATGAGCCGATTTCCCTAACCGGTAGGAGGGTTTACATGGCATTGCAGAAACCAGGTTTCTGTGAATAACCGTGCTGTTAAAGTACATGTAAATGCACCGATTGTTGTAGTTTGAATATAGATTTTTTTTTCAATTAGAATTTTATATTTTTGGATTGTGTTTAAACTCATTTTTTAATTTAGTAAAATTAAATTAAACAATTTAATTGGATATTTGACAGCGAGACCTGGAAGGGTGTGAGTGGGAGAAATGGCCCCCACGATCTGATCCCGAGCGGTGTTTTGTTATTGGACTTCTGTGCTTGTCACGGATTGCCCATAACGAACACCATGTTCAAGCATAGGGGTGTTCCTATGTGCACTTGGCACCAGGACACCCTAGGCCTCAGTTCAATGTCGACTTTGTGGTCATGTCATCGGACTTGCGGCCGCATGTCTTGGACACTCGGGTGAAGAGAGGGGCAGAGCTGTCAACTGATCACCACCTGGTGGTGAGTTGGCTTCGATGGTGGGGGAGGATGCAAGTCCCCTGTCAGAAGTAGCTTCAACTCCCACCTGCAGCAGAACTTCGACCATGTCCCGATGGAGGTGGGCGACATTGAGTCTGAATGGGCCATGTTCCGTGCCTCTATTGTTGTGGCGGCTGACCGGAGCTGTGGCCGTAAGGTGTTCGGTGCCTGTCATGGCGGCAATCCCCAAACCTGTTGGTGGACACCGGCGGTGAGGGATGCTGTCAAGCTGAAGAAGGAGTCCTACAGGACCTTTTTGTCCTGTGAGACTCCGGAGGCAGCTAATAGGTACCGGCAGGCCAAGTGGAATGTGACTTTGGTGGTTGCTGAGGCAAAAACTCGGGTGTGGGAGGAGTTTGGGGAGGCCATGGAGAACGACTTCCAAATGGCTACGAGGAGATTCTGGTCCACCATCCGGTGTCTCAGGAGGAGGAAGCAGTGCACACTTTATATGGTGGGGATGGTGCGCTGCTGACCTCGACTCGGGACGTTGTGGGTTGGTGGGGGGAGTGCTTTGAAGACCTCCTCAATCCCACTAACATGCCTTCCAGTGAGGAAGCAGAGCCTGGGGACTCGGAGGTGGACTCCCCCATCTCTGGGACTGAGGTGACTGAGGTGGTCAAAAAACTCCTTGGTGGCAGGGTCCCAGGAGTGGATGAGATACGCCCGGAGTTCCTCAAGGCTCTGGATGTTGTAGGACTGTCTTGGTTGACACGCCTCTGCAACATCGCATGGACATCGAGGACAGTGCCTCTGGATTGGCAGACCAGGGTGGTGGTCCCCCTCTTTATGAAGTGGGACCGGAGGGTATGTTCCAACTACAGAGAGATCACACTCCTCAGCCTTCCTGGAAAAGTCTATTTGGGGGTCCTGGAGAGGAGGGTCTGTCAGATAGTCAAACCTTGTATTCAGGAGGAACAGTGTGGTTTTCGTCCTGGTCCCGGAACAGTGGACCAGCTCTACACCCTTTGCTGGGTCCTGGAGGGTGCATGGGAGTTTGGCCAACCAGTCTACATGTGTTTTGTGTACTTGGAAAAGGTGTTCGACTGTGTCTCTCAGGGAATCCTGTGAGGGGTGCTCCGAGAGTATGGGGTACCGGGCCCCCTGATAAGGGCTGTTTGGCCCCTGTACAACTGGTGTCAGAGCTTGGTCCGCATTGCCGGCAGTAAGTTGAACACTTTTCCGATGAGAGTTGGACTCCGCTGGGGCTGCCCTTTGTTACCGATTCTGTTCATAACTTTTATGGACAGAATTTCTAGGCGCAGCCAGGGTGTTGAGGGGGTCCGGTTTGGTGGGCTCAGGATTGATTCACTGCTTTTTGCAGAAGATATTGTCCTGTTTGCTTCATCAGGCTGTGATCTTCAGCTCTCCCTGGATCAGTTCGCAGCTGAGTGTGAAGCAGCTGGGATGGGAATCAGCACCTCCAAATCCGAGACCATGGTCCCTAGCCGGGTGGAGTGCCCTCTCAGGGTTAGGAGTGAGATCCTGACCCAAGTGGAGGAGTTCAAGTATCTCGGGGTCTTGTTCACGAGTGAGAGAAGAATGGAGCAGGAGATCGACAGGCGGATCGGTGCGGCGTCCACAGTGATGCGGGCTCTGCATCAGTCTGTCGTGGTAAAAAAGGAGCTGAGCCATAAGGCAAAGCTCTCAGTTTCACCAGTTGATCTATGTTCCTACCCTCACCTATGGTCATGAGCTATGGGTAGTGACCGAAAGAACGAGATCATGAATACAAGCGGCTGAAATGAATTTCCTCCGCAGGGTGTCTGGGCTTTCCCTTAAAGATAGGGTGAGAAGCTCTGTCATCTGGGAGAGGCTCAGAGTAAAGCCACTCCTCCTCCACATTGAGAGGAGTCAGATGAGGTGGCTCGGGCATCTGATCAGGATGCCTCCTGGACGCCTTCCTGGTGAGGTGTTCCGGGCACGTCTAACCGGGAAGAGGCCCCGGGAAAGACCCAGGACACGCTGGAGGGACTATGTCTCTTGGCTTGCCTGGAAACGTCTTGGGATTCCCCCGGAAGAGCTAGAAGAAGTGGTCAGGGAGAGGGAAGTCTGGGCAACTCTGATCAGTCTGCTGCCCCCGCGACCCGATCTCAGATAAGCGGAAGAGGATGGATGGATGGATTAGATATTTGAACTAGACGATGGATGGATGGATTAGATATTTGAACTAGACAATTATTTTGACAGGGTATTTTGATGATTTAAATATTTTGTTTCTGTCTAATCACTTAGCATATGACACTCCTGCTTGTGTTCGCATTCACTTCTAAATGAAGAAGTAGATTCTGTGAGTTTTGTTAACGGGCTTGACTCCCACTTCACCTTCCTACCACTATATAGTACAATGCCATTTTCACCAGTGCATTAACTGATTGGTCCCATTCACAATCCCGTTGTTTGTGAATAAAGGCTATTCTGTTATGGACACCAAGAAAGAAAGGCAATTGGTTAAAGAAAAATTAATGGGAACAAATAGGACAAGGCTAAGTCTATGTCCTTAAGCAGACTCTAGTCAGATCATCATTAGAGGTGAAAAGATCCAACCATCAAGTTCCGAAACACTTAGACAAAAGTCCAACTCAGTATAACAGTACAAAAGATCTCCCACAACTTTGTTTTTATTTGGCCACAAAACACAAATGCAAACAGTCCAGAAATTAAAAATGCTGCATTGTGGGATGACACATTCATTCTTTGATCAGTTATTGGTAAAGTCATATGAGAGACGTCTGCAGTGAGTAGGCATAGTGGTGGCTTTAATATATGCCTCAGTGCACCATGATTGTGCTTTGTTATCCCTGTTACTGCTTGAAATGATTTATTAAATATTTTAACTGTCTTGTGGTGGTCTATTGTTAGACAATTACTTACTTTGTAAAACCTGTTGCTACCATTTTGATCTAATTGTGGAACTTCACAGCTGCAATAAAATTTACATCTGGTGCTTTTTTACTCTATGCAGTTATAACTAATGGAGAAACAAAGAGCTCTATTCACAAGCTTTTATCTAATGGGAGTTAGGAGGGGAGGATGTGTGTCTGTTTAATAATGGTTAAATATGCATAAAGCAGATGGGGGAAAAAGGAGAGAAAATAGCAGATGTATTCAATTCAGTCTGTTCTTATGTACTGTAGCTCCAATCCCTGGGAACATTCTAAGAGCACTGCATATTAGGTGGCTTGCATTTCATAGCACCCAGAATGAGACAGACAGGTAGCAAAACAAAAATACACACTAAAATAAATTTCTCGTCAAAATATTGAATTAAAGAAATGATTCAGTTTCTTAACTGGAGCAAACAAGGCAAAGTATTAATATTGATTATTCCTATCAATCTGTCTACATAGTTAACAAAAAAATAATATCCTTCTGTCTATAGTTTGGCCTAGAATGACTTCATTTCAAAAGGGAGGCCATGTTTGGTTGGTAGCAGATCTGCAAATCAGATTTATGTGTCACTGTTAATTTTTAAGGCTGAAGATGTAGAGACATAATTGTTTTTTCACTGCTTTGAAATAACAGCAGTTTTCCTCAAAAGTTCAGTTGTTAGTCTTGGTGTTGCACATTTAGGGACTTTCCTTCACACATGCACCCTTCCATCTGGCATGGTTGCCCCTGACCAAATGGTGTTGATGTTTTCTCAGTCTCTGTGTGTCCTTTCATTCCTATCTTGTTTAACTGTAAAACATTGATGCATCTATTTTTTGAATAGGCAAGAGAAAGTAGGGTGAAATGACACATTTTACTGGCTAACTAAATAGATTACAAATGTAAGCTTTCGAGGCAGCTAAGGCCCCTTCATCAGGCAAGGTGTAACAAAGAAACTGAAAAATACTCTAGCTTATATTGGGACAGCAAAGTGAGTTTTTTCTTTCATATTAACAACCGTTTTGTTCAAATGTTAGCAAAATTAATAAACCTTAGATGAATTGACCCTGAAAGAAGAGAACAATGAACTAATAAATTGTAGAGATAAGATAACCGTCACTAGAGAAAGTTCTGTAAGGTTTTTTTTTAAGTGTATTGTCTGCAAGATAGTTCTCTGATGTAGTCAGCTGGTTAATCAATCTGTTAGTCCACATATCTGTCTCTATTCAGACCATTTTGTAGAGTGTTGAATTTAAGCATAAGTTTGTATTGCCATTTTCTCTGCTCCTCTTGCATAGGCAAAACAGTTTTCCACAAAATTTCTGCTTAAGAGATACCACCAGCAACGGCTAGACCCAGAAAAACTAGAGAAACTAAAAATGATATAGTTTAGTAAGTTTCTCTACTTTTAGGTACCTTTCATTTTATTTGGCCTCCACAATGTGTGTGCATGTTTTTCCCTGTTCACATGTATTTTAATACGATTATCAATGAGTTGTCGGCTCCAACTTAACCCGCCTTCCCTCCCCTGCCTATTTTTTCTTTATACCATGTTTATCAAGTTATGTTTCAGACAAAAACAAATTGTACTCTGTAGACATGTGCATTTTATTAAGGAATAAGAAAGGTTAAAACGGGCTAGGAATTGTACAGATGGCATAATATTCAGGTGTGTTCAGGGATGTAGTTAAAGGATTTGAAAGTTTGAGCATTTTAGATTTTTTACTTACTTCACAAAATCAGTTATCACATTTTTGTTTATTAAACTCTGACCATGAATCATATTCAAAAATAACAGTACTTTATAACATCATGTAGTTAAAACGATGGCTCAAATGGGCTTGTGTTGGCTCAATAACTGTCAGAGAGAGCTGATTCCAGTTCTAGTACTGTAAAAATGGCATTGATGGCATTGATCATTGTGCTCTTGTTTAGGTATTAGTTGAGGGGTGCATGTGATTAATTGAAATTGAAATTTCTTAAACATAGCATTTTGAAAATATTCTCAAAGAGTACAAATCTTTTGAAGTCTCAAGATAAAATTGTTCTCACATTATATGTGAACACACTTAAACAAAACAAGTATTAGTGAATTGGGTACCTCTCAGGGATGTCCACTGAGCCATTTAAATATTTTGTTGTGCTGTTGTGACTTGATGTTCAATGTTTATTTTAACAGCAGGAATGGCTTGTGTTTAAATTGTATGTGTCACTTCCCTGTATTTTGTGCCTGATGTTGTATAGCCCTAGAAATTATACTCTTGGCTCCAGACCAGTATTTATATTAATTAGCACTTTCTGTCTATAAAAAAAATGCAATAACTAAACTATATTATTGTGAGAACCCTGTGTGTAAAAATACAAACAAGTACAAATATAGTGCAGTACCATACACTGTAATTTAATGCACAGGGCTGTTAACATGTGGTTTTTGTCTTATTTTTATATTCAGTTCTTGATTCATACCTTCTCTTTCATTTATTAAATTAGATTTCACATATTTTGATGTCATTACAAATACTGTATAAACTGCTCTCTGAATTATTAACTGATGTTGAACTAACCAATTATGCCCTGTGGAAGATTGGTCTTCAAGCCATTATTGATTCCTCTCTTGTTCCCTTACTTCTGACATAGGCTCCGGGTCCACATATCCCTGTAGCAGAATAAGAAACTTTCAGTAAAGAATGAAGGGTTCTTCTTGTGTACTGACATCAGTATCTTCCTTCAACTTTTTTTAACTGTTTGGAAAATGCCTTATGACTGCAAAAATAATTGAATTAACAAGTAACAATCTTGAAAAAGTATGAGAAGAGAAAGGGAACTCTTGATAACCTTGTCTGAACTATCATTAAAAAGATCTGTAAAATCTTTATAACTATCAATATCTGATAGACCAAATGTCCTTGAATATTACTGATGTTTTGGAAACTGTACAATTCAAGAAAGTCTGACACTAATGATGTAGTTAATGTTATTTTGATATTTTCAGCAGCTGTTTTGAATTAATACCATTGCCCACTCAGTGACTTTATTCAAGTGTGGTTGACTTTGTATATTTGACAAATAGCAAACTGAAGTTTTTGTTGATTCCTTTTCACTTTATTTAGATGCTACAAACATGGCTTTTCAAATTTAAAAATACAAAAGATCTCTATATATCAATGTTTTGAATTTTAACATTCATATATGTCTTTTTCTTTTAGTCCTAATGCCAATAAGGAGACAGTTTCAGGCCTGGATTTTCAAGGACCAAAGCGTAAACTATACAGTGCTGTGCCAGGAAGGCATTTTATAGTTGTGAAGCCATATCAACCACAAGGAGATGGAGAGATACCGCTATACAAGGGAGACCGGGTAAAAGGTTAGTAGACCTAATGTTAGCCAGATACACACATTTTAAGTGTGTTCTTATATTATTGCATTATTTGTTCCTTTATTCATCCTATTTTTGAACCAGCTTAGTGTAGTACATGTTCATACTGCATTTGGAAACACAGTTTATTATAGAGCACATATACTGCGGGCATTCACACTTTACAAATTAGTTGTACTCTATGTGAGCTGGAAACATTTATATTATTTTTGCATTCAGGATTTTTATTTCTTTTAATTCATGATATCATCTTTGCCAACACTATTCCACAGTGGTTAATATTGCTATCTCAGCTCTAAAGACCCTGGATTGATTATTGCAATAGGTTCTTTCTTCATGGAGTTTATACATTTTGACTGGATATTATTTTTTCCATTTGTATTCCAATGATTTGCATGGTATATTACTCATTAACACTTCATTGTCCATGAATATTAAATGCAGATGTGTGCCTGGGTATGCTCTGTGATGGACTGGCACCTAATCTAGGGATCCTTGTTGACTTTCACCTATATTACAGAAATAGGTTACCCCTTCTTGTGATCCTGTCCTGGACATGTCCTGGACATGATCTATCTATCTATCTATCTATCTATCTATCTATCTATCTATCTATC
>JANRMT010062854.1:2224655-2243314 GCA_026402145.1 Polypterus bichir lapradei | reverse complement strand
ATCTATCTATCTATCTATCTATCTATCTATCTATCTATCTATCTATCTATCTATCTATCTATCTATCTGTCTGTCTGTCTGTCTGTCTGTCTGTCTGTCTGTCTGTCTGTTTGTCTGTCTGGTATATATTGTGTATATTGCAATTAGGGCTGCCAAAAGAAATACATTAATACATTATTGCAATTAATTTGCAAAGGTATAATGCATTGCTTTTCCTTAATTTTATTGATTGACAGCTCTTGTCATCTAAATTAGTGGTTTTTCAATATCATGACTCTTTATAATGTTCTATCAATGATTTCATGTGAGTGTGCTCCTTTTTGCCACATTGGGGTTTACTCAGCAATGCCCAACTTGAAAGATACAAAATGGTGCCGCCCATCAATATTCAAAATGGCACTGTGACACAACCGCATTATTGGTTTGTAACGAGCCAAGATTGAATTAAATAAATTTTGAAATCACATTTCTCAAACTCAGAAACCCCAGAAAAAACACCAAGAAATCCTAAAACTCTTTCAGAAAGCACATAAAAGTAATAAAGGTTACAAATCACAATATCACCCCATTTAAATGTGGTCTTCAAACACATCCATCAGATTTCTGTGGACAGTGAGCATGAAATCTAGTCAATAAACTCTATATCTTTTCCACAACTTATCTTCAGGACCATATCCTTTCTAGTGGACTAAGTATTCAGCCCCAGAACCAAGATCTGAATATCATATTCCTTTGAAACATTACCATAACAGAAGGAGGTGACTTTTTTGGTGCACAGTTAAGGGCTATGCCCAACAGGTTTCAGTCTGCATACAGTATATGACAGGTAGAGTTAAGCGTATCCTGAAATGTGCAGGTGAGGCCAGACTATAAGATACTGGATCAAACCATCTCCAAATCACGTTGGCACCAATATAACATAGTGGCAATTTTTATGTTGGAGCTTTCAGACGGATATCACAAGTGGCAAGCCACGCTGTCTGCTCAACCTTGAACACTGGTGCAGCTTTCTTGTCTGCGATCAGTGAATCATTTGTCAGCGTCATGTTTACCCCAGGAAAAGTAAGCTTAAAACTCTGAATTTCTTTTAATAAGGAAAAACATTATTTCATGTAACAGAAACACATAAATACCAAAACATAAACAGAAATATGGTATAAAAGGTATTTATACCTTTTTCTACCTACATTACTAATGCAGATTTAGTACACATGCAATACATTTTGAGTCACCGTTGCACATTGCGATGTTACAATCTGGACACTAGAGGTATGTTTCTTTGTGCATTTTTTTAATACTGTATATATATTTTTTCTGTTACTAGCACATGAGATGGTAGAATGTCAGCGCCTGATCTGCGTGTTCGACCCTTGAGTTATTATAAGCTACCGTGGAGCAAGGCTTAGTGACTTCCACATTTTCCCTGATACAGACATTGAGAGTTGTTACATTGTGAACAATGTTTAGGAGGCTGGCGTCTTGCAGTTATGCAGTAATGCATACAGTACTGTTTTATCTTGGTAGAGTAATATATATTGCTCTACTTTCCCCTATTGTATTATTAATATGTAGCCTTAGAATGCCTAATCTCACAGACTTACCACTGTTTATAAGGTATTATTCTATATAACTTATCCCCACCTTCCCTTCTATATCTATAACCTCAGGCAATTAGATGTAGTAAAAAAACAAACAGGAGTTAAGTTACATATAAAATAATGTATTACTGATAATATTCATAAATAATAACAAAATGCAAAGTACATTTGAATATTGGCAACCATACAACCTGATTAAATGGTGATGTGTAGCTCAGGTGGCACACAGACTTGTAGTTACTTAAAATGTCTCTAGTTAAAGCATCATTGGTGCTCAGCTTTCTTCAGAATAGGCCTCAAGCCTATTCAATATGGCTGAAGGTGTGCTGTCCATTGTGTTGTCATCTTCATCAGATGTTAATAACAGAGATGCTTCTTCATCATATGTTGGTTAGCAAGCAAGAGAGAGAGAGTGAGATAAAGCAAGCAAATTTATGGGTTTTCTGTCCAACCCCTACAGCCAATAGGACATCATGGTACTTAAAGGCCTCTGAGACAAGCCAATTCCAAACAGCCATACCTCAGACCGATGGGGGAAATAGAAAATCTTAAAACCTGCCCCCAAACCATATGTTAAACATCGTGGCTTCCTTGTGGGGTGTTGAAAGACTTTAGTAGAGAAATACTTGCCAAACTGGTTTAAGACACATCCTCTCCCAACTCTATTTTATATGTAAAATCTCACATCACAACAAGTACGTTTTGGCTGTTTAATGGTTGTGCTAAAATAGCATTTGTTCAAAATGTATTGGTTAGGAACTATACACAAATATGCAAGGGAACCTTTTTTTAATTGTTGTTTTTTCTTCAGAGATGAGCCTGGCCAGCTATTCTGGTTAATATGTTTACTATTCTGTTACACTCACAATCACTATTAAAGACAACTGGCATAAGAAAGAGATAATGGTAGAGTGCAAAAATCACTGTGACTTCAAAACACTTTTTCAATGCCATAACAATGGATCTCTGGCATTGAGGGGCTGCTTAGACAGGACCATGTTTGCAGAGTAGAAGAACTGCCAAAGAGCAGATCAGAGCTGTACAAGGTCCTGATAGTATGAGAGTAAAGAGCTCAGGCAGAATTATCTTCTATTGAAAAAGAAGAACAATAATATCACTAAAGACAATAAGGAAAATATCAAGACATTTCCCAAACTATTTTATAGGTAGGGGAGGACAGAATGCCTGTGGGTTGCTTACAGCTTTTGTTTCACTAGAGCAGTCAATATGGTGTAGTAGGTAAGACGCTGGACTTAAAACCCTCATTTTGCTGTTTCAGTTCATTTCTCTGATTCACTGTGTGAACATGAACAATTCACTTAAACTATCTGAGCTCTAGCTGAAAAACTCTGAAAACAGTTGTAATTTATTCTGATATTGTTATCTTAGATAAGGGCATCAGGCAAACATATAGTAATTGATAAAACCCTCTGCAAAGGATTGCACTAGCATGTGGGACCACTACATTGAGCTCCATTATAGCAAATCCAGAGATTCTGCAGATATTTCTAACTTCGGAAGTATTTCCTGGGATATTTGAAGAACTGACATCCAACCTGGCATATAAAGCTCATCTCACTTACTGGCCAGTTGAGTTTGGATGTAAAACATGGCAGGGGCTCGACTGGAGGAAGAAAGACTGCAATTTGGAGAGAACAACAGAGACAGAGGAGAAAATGGGAGTCATGGCAATGGCTGGACAGGGCTTTCCCTGTTTAATTAGGCCTAGGGATTCAGCAGGTATTTATTACCATCCTCTGTTTACCAAGTTTTAAATGCTGCTTATGTTTTTTCTTTCCCTATTACTATTTAAATTGATGGTATAAAATATACTATCTTGCAATAATGAAGAGTTTTTTACACACTACTATTGTTTTTTTTTTAAAGTTCACCCCAAATGATCTTAATGCAGCTATGGGAAAGTGGACTTTTCGATCAGACATTTGGAATAAAGAAAGGAACATATCCTTTAACTCCTTGTCAGTGTTCACAAAATATAGTATAATTCAACTAAAAATTAGGTCAAGATCTAACTTCTTAGTAATGTTGTCAGACACTCTACTTGCATGGTCATATGTTTCATTGTCACGCCAAAGTTAGTTCACATTGGGAAAACACCTTATCTGATTTAACGGGAATAATCCTAATCCATGCATCTATTATAACAAAGAGGGAAAAGGACATCCAATTCTATTTATAATTAGAACAAATTACATTTTCCCTCTGTTGAGCTTCTGAAGGCTTCTTTAGAAGATGGCAAGACTTTCTTAATTTTGACTTTTGAGGCATGCTGGCTGTCTGTCAACCTTTAAAATACTTAAGCATTTCTCAGACACTGCTTCTTATTGGGTTGTATGACTGTATTGCTTTCCAGGTGGGTTGGAGATGGGGTTAGAATTTAATTGTAAAACATGGTATTGCTTATATTCAATTGCTCTGTACCTTTCAAACAAGGAGGTTTTCAACAAATACAGTGTACTCAATTACAAAAATGGAGCAAATAAATCTTCAACAATGCATTAAGCATTGCTTCCTCTAGGATGGTCATATCTGGGATGAATCTACTAAGTTCAGGAATTCTTTCTAATTCTAGATGTATTTAGAAAAATTCTTATTTCCTCATAGAAAACAAAAATGCCTACCAAATGTATTTGATCATTAATACTGACTTAAATAGTTCCATTGTTAGGACTTGTAGTTGTGTAAATATTAGAACTGTTCAGGCACCAACGTCATTGTTTAACTTCCACTTATCTTATGACCCACAATAATTATGACTTCAAGGAATGCTTATTTCATACATAATTGTGATTAATCTTTACTTAGTAGTCCATAAGCACCTATCATCCCACCTAAAATGTATTTGAATTAGAATTACTATTAGTAGATGCTATACTCTTGTCTCTAGTTTACTCCCAAACTGATGTTTAATCAGTTTGATTGTTTTTCTGAATTTCTATTTGCATTTTTTGTATGTTTACATATCAACATTTTTAATGCATTGCTACATGTTAATTCCTGTTGTCACTAGTGAGACACAGTTTCTTTTGAGGAAATACGTGAATGGTTTTTGTAGTTGTCAGCACATATTTTGACAAATCCCAGTATTATGCTTGCATACTTGTTGTGATAATAATACAATACAGATATCATAAAGAGTTGGGGAAGCCACCCGTATATTGTTTTTCCTGGCTGCAAAAGTTTAAGTTTTTCAAGCACTATGTACATAGAACAGTCCACAATAGAACTGATTACAATAGACAAAGATGGAGGCTTTAAAGGCCTTTAGTGGAGGTGATGTCATCAAAAGGGCCGGAACCAGAAGTGATGTCATCTGGACCATAAGTGACGTCAGCACATGGCCCAGTGCCAAAAGTGACGTCAGCAAAGGGGCCGGCTCCGGAAGTGATGTCTTCTGAGGCACCGGAACCTTGCAGGATTTCCCAGGAAACGTCTGTAGGGAACTGAGAAAGACAGTCAGTGCACTCCATTGCCCCATGGTCGGATGTTTTATTACCATTACTCAGACCCTTTAGCTGCCTCCTACTCGCACGTGTGTGACTTTGAGCTACATTATTTGTATGAAAATGTGCTATATAAATAAATGTTGTTGTTGTTGTTGACAAGGCTCCCCAGCCCAGACCCATTGGGTCGGGCGTCCTGCCCCAAGAGGTCGTGGACACAAGAAAGAGCATCAGCAATGGCATGGAGAGATCCCTTACGATGAATTAGCAAAAACTTGTAAGGTTGGAGGTCAAGAAACCACCTAGTGACCCGTGGATTCGACTCTTTGTGAAGGGCCATCTACTGTAAGGGAGCATGATCTGTCACCAGAGTGAACTCCTGACCCAAGAGGTAGTACCTCAACTGTGTAATCGCCCATTTAATCGCATTGACTTCCCTTTCCACCGCTGCATACCTGGTCTCCCGATCCAACAGTTTCCGGCTCAGGTACATGACAGGGTGTTCAACACCATCGACACTTTGGCTCAGCACGGCCCCCAGGCCTGTTTCCGAAACGTCCGTCTGGAGAATAAAAGGCAGAGAAAAATTAGGAGCTTTTAATATTGGTGCTGAAGTAAGAGCCTGTTTTAAGTCACAGAATGCAGCGTCCGTCTTGTCAGTCCATACCACATGATTAGGAGCCCTCTTCTTTGTTAAATCAGTCAAGGGCGCCACTCTCTCAGAAAACCTAGGCACGAACCGGTGGTAGTACCCAGCCAATCCGAGAAATGCTTGGACTTGCCGCTTGGTTCACGGATGGGACTATTTTAAAATGGCATCTATTTTTGAACACTGTGGTTTCATGGTACCCCGACCCACCAGGTAGCCCAAATATTTAGCCTCTTTCAGTCCAAAGAAACATTTCTTGGGATTTATACGAAGCCTGGCTTCTCCTAGTGCCCGCAATATCACAGTGACCTGCTGCATGTGTTCCTTCCATATGCTGGAATAGATGATAACGTCATCCAGATAGGCAGCACTATACACATTATGGGGTCAGAGCACTTTGTCCACCAGACACTGGAAAGTTGCAGGACCCCGAATGGAGGGACTCGATACTGCCAGTGTCCGCTAGGGGTGCCAAACGGCGTCTTGACCTTTAAAGTCAAAGTTAAAGGAATCTGCCAGTACCCCTTTGTCATGTCAAGTGTGTTCAAAAATTCTGCTTGGCCAAGCCTCTCGAGGAGGTCTTCCATGCGAGGCATGGGATAAGCATCAAATAGGAAGACCCAGTTAAGCTGACGGAAGTCATTGCAAAACCGCCAACTGCCGTCAGGCTTACTAACCAAGACGATTGAGCTGGACCAGGAACTATAACTTTCCTCTATCACTCCTAGTTCCAGCATTCGCTTGATTTCCAGCTCCACTTCTGCTTTCTTTGCCTCAGGAAGTCTATAACCCCCAGTTCAGTCACTATGTCGTGCACAATCGGAAAGTTCCTCCGGGTTTTTCACTCACCACCTCAGAGATGGAAAAGATAGCTGATTCCAGCTCCCGTGTTTGTCTATAAGTTAATTTCTTGCCGAAGTTAAGGGTGTCTATGTGAGTAAAGAATGAGCAGGGCTGAGCGGAGGTGGGATCTGACTCCCTCTCCTTCCACGGCCTCAGGAAAGTCACATGATAAACCCACTCACTTGGTCCACGATGGGGTTGTTTTACCAAATAGTCGACCAATCCTTTTCTCTCCTTAATTTCATAAGGGCCTTGCCAGTGGGCAAGTCATTTAGAATGGGAGGTGGGAACTAATACCATGACATGATCCTCCGGACGGAATTCTCGGAGCATCGTGCCACAGTCATAATAATGGGCCTGTGCTGCTTGTGCCTCTTCCTTATGACTTTTTAGAATAGGTCGAATTTTCCTAAATCTATTGTGTAATTGCATGATATATTCCAAAATATTTGTAGAGGGAAGAGCCTCTCCTTCCCAGCATTCTTTCAAAATATCCAATATACAGTACCTCGGGGTTGTCGTCCGTATAATAATTCAAAAGGTGAGAACCCCGTAGAGGCTTGTGGGACTTCCAATAGGCAAAGAAAACGAGGGGGAGGAGTTGATCCCAATTCTTCCCATCCCCGCTGACCACCTTGTGAAGCATCTGCTTAAGAGTCTGATTAAACCTTTCTACTAGACCGACGGTTTGAGTATGATCTGTAAGTGCTTTATTTTCAGTAACTTGGCTGTTTCCCTGAACGTCTCCGAGGTAAAAGGTGTCCCTTGGTCCGTTAGGACTTCTATAGGAATGCTGACACACGCAAAGACCCCTACTAGTTCCTGTGCGATTGCTTTAGATGTAGCTGAGCACAAGGGACCAGCTTCCGGATATCAGGTTGCATAATCCACGAGGACTAATATATATTTATGTCCTCGAGCTGAGGGCTCTAAGGGTCCTACAATATCGACCCTGATTCTTTCAAATGGGACATCAACTAAAGGAAAGGGAACAAGAGGAGCACGGTCCCTCCTAGGAATTTGCCATTCCGGACAAGAAATACAAAAATGGCGAACCTCCTCGTTAATTCTCGGCCAATAAAATCTGAGCTTAATCCGCTCTAAAGTTTTTTTGGACCCTAAATGGCCTCCAAGGCAGTGGGCGTGTGCTAATCCACAAACCTGCCGCCGGTAGGTTCGTGGGATTAACAACAGTTTCCGGACCTCCGTCCTATGTTCTGCGACCTGATATAATAGATCATTTTCTATTACAAAGGGAGGTCCTTGTGGCATGGGCTGGTGTGTGCGTTGGCCGTTGAGAAGAACTACTGCATTTTTTGCAAATTTAAGGGAGTCATCATTCCACTGCTCCCTTTTAAAAGAAGCCAGTGTTTTTCTAAATTGAAAGTGTATGTCAGATAGAGGATTCAGACTGACCTCAAGGGGTGTGGATTCCTCCCGACTTGTCATGGCGCAGGTGGATGACGTATTCGCCTGCGATTGTCCAGGAGTCTCCCCGTTCTCCTCATGGGCTTCTGTATCTCTCTCCATCGGCTGTGTACACGGCGTGGAGACAGCTTGAGATGAGTTATCCCCATCTATAACGAGGCCTAAGTTTTTATCGGGAGTAGTCAATAGTTTACCTCATTTATTTTCAGACAATTCCTGCCACAGAATTGCTAGAAGAGGTGGATTAGGATGGACCGCCATGGGGAATTTTTTTAGCGATCCTCCCTAACTCACGAAACATAGGGCGGTATTGTACATACGGATGTCTCCGTGAATACATTTAATACTGGTCTTTTCTTTAATTCTTTGTCGCGATAAGACATATCGGCAATCAACAATGGAAATGTTGCTGCTGGAATCAAACAAGGCATCAAGTTTGTAACCATTAATGACTACGGATCCCATATTCAATAGCGTCAGGAGGTTGGCAAGAGCGCAAAAACCGTCTCCTCCCTTCCACCTACATCCCGCCTCGTTCCCAGGTTGGTCACAGGCCCGGCAGCCCGGGAACTCATACACAGGTTCCGATTTATGTGGAAGAGACTTATTTTGTAGGACATAATCTCTAGGAAATCCACTACAGGACTATTCTGCTCGCCCAGATTTCGAGACTGGCATGGGTGTTTTTATGAGCTTTATAAGCTCTTCCATAGAATGGAAATCTCCCCAGTCTGGCTGGGCAAAGTTTTTGGGGAGGCTCTTTAAAACAATAAAGCAAGCTTACCTGCTGCACTATTTGGTAGGTGGTCAGTTCAAATGGCGTTAGCCATAAGGCCACCTGCTCCCAGAGGGTCATAGCCTGCTCTCTGAATCAAATTCCCAATTGTTTATTATTCTTGCCTGCTGGACTGGAAATAGCCCATATTTAACTGGGACCTCAGCCCAAATGGGTGGCTCAGCTCTCTCCTCCGAGAGAGCATAATAAGCCCTTTCTGTTTCATCTTTAGAAACCAGCCTACGTCTGTGTGTCCCTTTCACACTCTCCACTTGGTAAGTTACAAGCCTGGAGTTGTATTTGGGGAGTGGAGCCTGTACTGAGTCCTTCATGACCCCCAAACGCACTCCCTGCCCAGAAACTCGGCCCCGGTACTTTCCTACCTGTTTATTGTCATGTCCGTGTCCTGGTTTCTTCTGGGACTTCACCCTGCCGGCTACGCCACTGTGATAATAATACAACACAGACATCATAAAGAGTTGGGGCAGCTACCCGTACAGTGGAACCTTGGTTCACGAACATCTCGGAACACGTACAAATCGGTTTATGACCAAAAAGTTCGCCAAACTTTTTCATCTGTTCACGACCACAGACTCGGTATATGAACAAGCCAGTTTGCCTTTCGGTTTGTGCGCGCTGATGATTTCCGCACGTGTTCAGTCTCTCCATGTGCATTCCCTGTGCAGCGAGAGAGAGAGAGAGAGACACACACAGAGGCGCGCGCGAGAGAGAGAGTGAGAGAGACACACACACAGGCGCGCACACGAGAGAGAGAGAGACACACACACACAGGCGCGAGAGAGACACACACACAGGCGCCGCGAAAGAGAGAGACACACACACACACAGACGCGTGCAAGAGAGAGAGAAACACACACACAGGCGCGCGCGCGCGAGAGAGAGAGACACACACACAGGCTCGCGAGAGAGATACATACACACAGGCGTGTGCAAGAGAGACACACACACACACAGGCGTACGCGAGAGAGAGAGAGACAAGCACACGAGAGAGAGAGAGACGGCTGGATGCATAAGGCCAAGAAGGCAGTTAAAGAATGCACCAGGCTTGTTTTTAATGACACAGATCCGAGCATTGTTTTAACCTCATTGTATTTAATGAAGACTTTTTTCTGCTGGATTTTAACCTCCACTTCACTTCTGTTTACAGCGATCGGTTTGTAGCGTGCATTGTTGCAATGTTACTTTTCTTGGTGGTTTATTAAATTACGGATTTTTCAAATGTTCATTTTTTTTCCCTGTACTTAAAACTCATTAAAAAAAAGTGTTTTTAGCGAGCGGTTCGTAGCGCTATAGCGCGAATTCTTGCAGTGTTAGTTTTCTCTGTTGTTCAAGGTTTTCTCAGTGTTATTCAATGTTTTTACATTTAGTTTACTATTACGCTGTGCATTCTATGATATGATTAACTATATTTGTGCTTAAAAACTAGAAAAAAAATATTTACATACAGTTCATACATTCTGGAACGGATTAATTGTATTTACATACAATCCTATGGGGGAAATTACTTTGGTTCACGACCAAATCGGTTTACGACCATAGTTTTGGAACAAATTATGGTCGTGAACCGAGGATCCACTGTATATTGTTTTTCCCGGCTGCAAAAGTTTACATTTTTTAAGCACAATGTGCATAGAACAGAGTCCACAACAGAACTAATTACAGTAGACAAAGATGAAGGCTTTAAAGGCCTGTAGAGGAAGTGACGCCATCAAAAGAGCCGGAACCAGAAGTGATGTTTTCTGGACCGGAGGTAATGTCAGCACAGGGGCAGGTCTCAGAAGTGATGTCTTCTGAGGCGCAGGAACCTTGCAGGATTTCCCGGGAAAGGTCTGTAGGGAACTCAGAAAGACAGTCAGCGCACTCCGCCACCCCCTGGTTGGATGTTGTATTACCATTACTTAGACCCTTTAGCTGCCTCCTACTCGCACGTGTGTGACATTGTCCAAACCTTGTGAGAAATCTCTAAACATGTCCCAGTTTACACACTTGAAGCTATCTTGTTTTCCTCTTTGTCTTTAGTCCAGCACCCCACATGCTTCAGCCTCTGCATATAAGCTGGCAGCAGGAGTACTGGCAGGTGATCAGATCAACTGAAGTGTGGTTACAGTAGTGGGCAGTAAGCATCTTTTATCAAGGTATAGCAGTGATCCAGAGTATTAGCATTCCTTCTGTGGCAGGTGACATGCTGGTGGTATTTAGAGTAAGCTTTCTTTACGTTTGCTTTGTTGGAGTCCCCAGCCATAATTAATAACCCCTCACATTATTAACATTTGTGTTCTGTAATAATATTTTACAAATTGTTCAGCTTATTGTTTGTGTTGGATTGTGGTGGAATATAAACACCAGACAGAAAAACCCAGAGGAACTCCATTACAAGATAAAATGGATGATACTTGATCAATAAATATTTCAGATCAGGTGAACAGTAATATTTTCCTGTAAGAACCTGTGGTCCCCACCTGTCTTGATTTTGCCAGTGCCTGACAAGGTGTTTCCCACAGAAACTGTTTGTATCAATGGGGACACCCATTTTAATTTTTGTGTTGTTGGCCTGCCTGCCTGGGATAATGTCAATAATTTGGTAATGTTACCATTTCTGTTGTTTTCTGATCTTTACAATTTATTTATTGTGGGTTAATGAATTTAAATGAATTGCATAATGGGTATGATGATTATTACTATTTTGCATTATAAAATTAAATAAAGCACAGATGATCTGTATCCAGTTATTTTAATAACAATAATAATAAAGAACAATTAATTAAAAATCTTAACAAATGGTAAATTACAATAAATAAACTCAAAAGGGAATTTCCAACTAAAAAACAGTTTCTCCAAATAAAGATGATCTAATTCATTTTGGTAGGTCATTCCAGAGTCTGGGCGCTATACAGCTGAAGGCCTTGTCACCCATGGAGTGTAGATTAGTGTGGGGCACAACAAGATTGCCAGAATCAGATGACCTTAGTGGGCGGACAGGCATATAGTGATGGAGAAGGTCACTGATGTAGTTTGGCGCAAGGTCGTTTAAGGCTTTGTAGGTTATTAGTAGGATTTTATATTCGAATCTGTAAGACACAGGGAGCCAGTGAAGGTGGAGCAGGATGGGTGTTATGTGCTCGCTGCTGCTGGTTTGAGTAAGGACTCTTGCAGCCGAGTTTTGAATAAGCTGGAGCTGTGATATAAGATTAGAAGGGGCACCTTCCAGTAGGGAATTACAGTAATCGATGCAGGATGTGATAAAAGCAAGTACAAGATTAGGCTCAGCATTAGAAAAGGAGAGGAAGGAGCGAACACGGGATATGTTACGGTGGTGAAAGTAAGAATGTTTCTTAATGTGATTTATGTGGGCGGAATAAGAAAGGGAGGAATCAAAAATGACACCAAGATTCTTTGCAGTAGAGGCAGGTCTGATGAGATCACTACCAAGATTGACTGGGAAGGAGCTCATTTTATTAAGTTGCACTTCAGTCCCAGTTTGCAGGAGTTCAGTTTTGTTGCAATTTAATTTTAAAGAGTTCTGCTCCATCCAGGTATTAATTTCATTGAGGCAGGTTGTGAGCTGAGAGAGCTCTGATGAAGTTCCACTTTTAACATTGAAATAGAGTTGAGTATCGTCTGTATAAAAATGATAACCCAGTCCAAAGCTACAAATAATATGGCCAAGGGGAAGCATATAAATACAGAAGAGAAGAGGTCCGAGGAACTCCTTGTGTGACTGGTGCTGAGCTGGATCTGCTGTTGCCAAGACTAACAAACTCTTCCCTATCAGTCAAATAGATCTTGAACCACTGGAGGGCAGTGCCAGAGATACCCAGCATGTTCTCCATTCTGGACAGTAGAATTTCAATTTTGTCAGTTTGCATGTTCTCCCCGTGTCTGTGTGGGTTTCCTCCGGGTGCTCCGTTTTTGAAAAACACCAAGAAATCACACAGCTTAACCCTGTTGCCCTATAAGTCACAATTTGAATATAGGACTTGGAGTCCAGGGACCTCATGCATAACAACGTGCGTAGAATTCACATTCTAACATGGCGTACGGACAAAAGCGGAAATGTGCTTACGCACAAAAAAATCCAGCTGCATAAATCTGTGCGAATGCAAACTTCCACATTTTTCAGCTACATAAATCCTGGTCAGCGTGAAAAGTAACGCACATGCACGCACCTGCTGTCCCTCACCCCGTCTCCTTCCAGAATTATGCCTCTTTGAATATGCAAATCAATATAAATAGCCCTTAAGCTCAGCGTTCTGTGAAAAAACAATGGCAAAAGCACGGGGGATATAGAAGAATTTCAGTGAGTACTAAATGGAGGCAAGGAAAACCGTACTATTTGTTGGTTTAAACAGTGGTATAAACAACAAAAGGAAGTTGATCGAGTGACATAGAATGTTGGAGAACCTCGAAAGCTCAACTTCACAAAGTCGCACAGTGCCCGAAATATAAAAGAAGTTGTCACATATCAAAGTCGCTGTGAAAAGGCGAGTCATAACACACCGTCTGAGTGTCATATGAAAGCTTATTAGGGTGCAGAGAAAAATATAGGCACACACACTGGGTAAAAAAGCACTAAATGTCAACTTTAATCTCTAAATTTTCACTTTAATCACGTAGTTTATTTTGTCATTAAAGTAGAACATCATAAACCTCATCTTAAAATCGTTTCAATTTACTAGTTTCTCAATCCCATTGTAACTAAAGTAGCATGTTAAATGCTTTATTTTGTATTTGATCTTCTATGTGCTCTATGTGTGTGAATCACTACATGCTTCTTAAACTGGCTTTCTCTTCCTCCAACAGGACATAATAATTAAAATACTGAGATGTATACTTGATACCATTTTCATGATGATAGGAGTTAAAGCATGTTATTAAACATGGGAACACGGTGGCGTAGTGATTGTTCATGCCTCACACAGGATTCTTGCTGCACCGTTGATTAAATAATTTATTGCAGCAGTACTGTCTCTTTCAAATGTACTAACCCCCAACATCGCAATTTGAGCGTGGAAACGTTCGTACGTAACATTTTTTTGCGTACGCACTGTTTATACATGAGACCCCAGGTCTTTTCAGGACACTTTGGAATGCCTCCTCAGGAAATACCTGACTCATTTCATCTAATTTCCCTGGGTTGATTAGTTCTGGAAGTGCATACTTTTCAAATTTGAAAAGCACTGAGAAATTTGCTCCAGAAAATTGTCTAGGTTGGCCATATACAGATTTCTGTAACGCTCCCAGGGGTCTTCCAATTGTGGCAGCAACCAATTGTTTAACCTAAGCTCATTTTGAGTGTCTGACATGAGACTTGCCACTTTTGCATAAACAGCTTTGAAATCCTCCACTGACCTCTTCTATCTCTCAATTCTTTTCAATAAAGAACATCCATAGCCCTCTGCTGCACAATATCAAGACCACATCAGTTTCTGAGAAGATTTGTTTATGAATTGTTCATGTGTTCAACATGAAAAAAGCTCAAAATCCTCCAGTGTCCTTAAGAAGCCTTTGGCAGCATTGAGTGTGTCCTCCTCTGCTGTGCTCTCATGCTCGATAATCTTTTCATGTGTCTGCAGGAGCCCATCATAGTTGTTTGGCCCAGGGCTCACTATTTGTGATTTAAGGTTCTACTGAGTAGGAGAGTTTCTGGGCAACCTTAACCACCCTGCAGACTCAAGATAAGACATCCTCTTGGTAGATTAGAAAAAAAATGTGGCCAACCCAGAGAGAGATGCAAAAAACATTCTGGATTCAGAGAAGCATTTTGTGCCCCACCCCCCAAACATGGGGACAAATCAAGGCTCAAACTGTGTACATATCAATGTACAAACATCACATTGTGGGCTATTACTTTAGCTTAAAGTCCATTCAGTGAGGAAGTCATGCCAGCAGCCCCATCTTAGATTTGCATCACAAGTTCTTCTTTGTAATTGTAGCCCTACATTTTTTTCATTTAAAACATCAAAGACAGAACGGGCATCCTGCCCCACTGAAAAATAAAGGTATCGAACAAATTGCTCCCAAAGTAGACCTGCAGTTTTGACGTATCGAACTATGACAAACAGTTGTGCATGACATGAAATGTCAGCTTGTCTCATCTGCTTGCCTTGCAAAAAGGGGAGCCGTTTGAAGTTGACCTTTGTTTTCATTAACAACAGTGGCTGCAATAGCAGAAATCAAATCATTGCGAATGGAGTGGCAGATGCCAGAAAACCCAGAAGATGACTGACTGGAAGAGTGTGGCCAAGACAGAATCATATTTGGATAATGTTTAGGTGATTTCTCTGTAATTTTCCTTGTTAGCAGATTCAATACCCTCATCATGCCAGCTTGATGGCCAAGCAATGAAGTGATGTCAATTTGGAGGTTAAGAAAGGCCCTGGTTTTTTTCCACTGTTTCATTGTGTTTTGCCACCTGAATATGAGCACCATGATTAATTGCATGCTCTACTCTGATCCTGTCAAGACAACTTAACCATGCATGTGAACTCACGCATTCATTGCTTTTCTCAAGTCTTTTGTATTCCCAGTCAAATGTAACCAGATCCCTAAAATCTAGTTTTGACCAAACAATCTGAGATGGTTTCATTAAGAGGCATGGACAACAGTACATTCTCTTTGTCTCAGCACATCCAGTCAGTGAGCTCATCTTATTATACCAGAAGAGTTGAAAAGACCAGTTATTTTTCCCTTACTTTTGAGCCAAATCAGTCTTGGGTGTTGATCTGCCTGCTTGTCTCTCCTCTATTAAACTAGACTATTAAATGTCTTTGCCAAAATCAGGTTACCAATATTAGCACTGTCTGCCATTAGGCACAGCAAGCTAGCTGGCTGGCTAGTTCCCATCCGCGACCTAGTTTGAAATAAACTAACCACCTTTACCAAACTTACACTAGCATATGTATAAATGAAAATAGTGAGCTATATTGCAATCGAAGAGTAGTAGCTTCTCTCACGACTTCACTTGCCAAATGTCTGTATGGGACTGAACTTGAAATGCTCCAATGCTAAAACACTGTCAATCAAAAAGAGGTCCAGCCACTTTGACAGTTCCTCTAATAATTATGCAGCAGCCCAGCATGCCAAAGATGCTTAGCTTCCCTGGAAATGACGTTTTGAAGCAATAAATGTCTAGCTTTGCTGCACTGAAAATAAAACATTTTCGGAAGCTGCACTTCAATGGGTCTTAGTGTATCATGCTGCTACATTAATGTAGGAGAAAAGAAATCATGTTAGACAACCTGCAAGAAATTTTTGCTGATTCTGAATGAACTAGCCATGAAGTTGAACACGTTCTAGCACACTTTTTGTAATAGCAATGTAGATACAACAGTACATATCTGATAAACACTTTGTGACATTTTAGTGTAGGCAGAGCTTCCCTTGTAGTCTTAAAGCAATCTGGTCAGTTGGCAACAAAGGTGAGAAAAGCAAAAACTCATCAGCATGTTAACAGCATCCCTGGGGGGAAAAAAGAAAAGAAAACTTGGTAGGTTGTGCCTAGCAAGCAAAGTCATAGACACAGTCAGAGTTCAATCCTATCTGGCTGCCTATGCCTCCTTTGCATTCTACATCACATAACTTCATTCTAGACATATATGATGGCAAAATAAATGAATAAGATGAATGTGTTCTGATGAAATTCAGATGAAGAGATCCTTAACATCATGTACAGTACTCCTTCTAATATAGAAGGTCATAAATTAACTAAATTTCAGACTGTTTTGAAAGGCTGTTTCAAAAATATTTTTTATTTATTAAAGATTAGTGGGCTCTGCCCCCTACTCGCTTCGCTCGCCAACCCCTGTGTTTGGTTAATCGGATATACAATTTTAAAAGCTTTTTTTTTTTCTTTAGAATTGTTTCAATTTCATTATTTGCACTTTTACTTTAAAGCTTCAGTGAAAACAATATTTGGAATTACCTTTTCTTCAAGATCGCATTGAATTTTGATTCCGTTTATGGAGATACATTGTGATAACGCAACGTACTGTATAACTGTCCATGAGTGAAAATCGTTTCTTTTTCTCTAATAAATAATGTTTTTCCCTGTGATTTGTTAATTGTTATAGCAAAAGCTATTCTTACAGGAAACTGTAAACATTTTAATACGAATCGCATATCAAGATCTCCTTTGGTGTCTAATGTTATTCGCGGAATATATGCTACATTACCTTTCTTGTAGCCTGTTAATATTTGCATCGCTTCTCCGTGATCATAAATATACACCTGACCAAATTGTGTTTTCTTCGAAATTAAACTTGTCATTGCTTTAACTGTTGCAGGACCACAGATTCTCATAGCGTATGGTCCATTATTGTGTTAATCTACGTTTTGAGCATTGAATGATGTGAAGGCAAAAAGATTATTGTAGACTCATATATTTTGCCTGTAGTGTTTGTGGATTATGCGATGGGCTGGCGCCCTGCCCAGGGTTTGTTCCTGACTTGCGCCCTGTGCCGGCTGGGATTGGTTCCAGCAGACTCCTGTGACACTGTTTTTGGATATAGCAGGTTAGGAAATGACTGAATGACTGACTGTTTGTGGATTTCACTTTCCCCAAACATCAAATCTTTTAATTCTCTTGGATACGCCTCCTCATCAATCTATCATTATGTAGTAACACTACTTTTCCCTGATGGCAACACAAATTAGACGATCTACAAGTCTCTGACTTAAACTTCAAAGCCTTACAATATTTCCATACTTCTGACATATCATCTATGTTCATAATTCGATCTCTATTCGCCTTTCTGTTATTTGACCAGGTAATAATTTCTCTTTTTTAGCGCTAATGCGATCTTTATCTTTTTTTGATAGTTTTGAATTTTTCTGTTTTTATATTCTCTAACTTGCTCTGCATGTATATCACACCTACGTTTTTTTGTGTCTTTTGAATTTCACTATTTTCATTATCTTTAACTTGCTCTGCATGTGTTTTGCCCCCTCATTTTTGAAACTCTTTATAACACTTTACTTTGTTTTCTGCTCTTTCTCTTTTATTTCTGACCTCACTTTGTCCTGCTATTTTATCAATTACACCTGGTCCTGATGATTATTTTCCCTTTTTTCGAGTAATAATTTCCTTTTGTTTGTGCTAATGCGATCTTTACTATCTTTTTTTTGATACTGTAGCAACCTCCGCATCCGGCTCGAAAATAGAAGTAAAAAAAAAAAAAAAAAACAGACAGACATAGTAAAGTCTCACAAAAGTTTTACTTCAGCAATCAAGAAAAAGAACGCAGACTTCATAACCCCAAACACAACCTTCTAGCACCCACTTCAACCTCTTCTCCCGTCCTGGGTCAAACCGCATCAATCAATACCCCGCTGCCAGTCTTCTGTGCTGTACTCCGTCCTCCCTCAATCAGACTTAACAGTCACTCAAAAAAAAAGGCTTCAACCTGGCTGGGACGCTACAATACTTTACCTTTCTCTGCATGTGTATTGCGTCATTGTTTTTTTTTTTTTTTGAGCCTTTCGAATTCCACTGCTTTCATAAACTCTTATCTACATTTTTTTCTCTCCAATGCTTTTGGGTCTCTTTTCTCCGCGCTGCTCTTTCTTCTTCGCTTAGTCGTTGACGTTTCATATAGAACGTATTGTCCTTATACGCTTTATATGAGCTGAGAGCACAGGATCTGTATCTGCTACTTGCCTTTACACGACTGAGTGTTTTTCTGCCCGTGGTCTTATTTGATACTAGCAAAATACCCGCGCTTCGCAGCGGAGAAGTAGTGTGTTAAAGAAGCAATGAAAAAGAAAAGGAAACATTTTGAAAATAACGTAACATGATTGTCAATGTAATTGTTTTGTCACTGTTGTGAGTGATGAGTGTTGCTGTCATATATATATATATATATATATATATATATATATATAT
>JANRMT010062854.1:2192054-2211449 GCA_026402145.1 Polypterus bichir lapradei | reverse complement strand
GAGAAGAGCTTCTCACACAGATATGTGCTACCAAACATGCACAAGGTTCGAGCCGCATGTAGACGGACTTTTTTTGTTCTTCAAAGTCACCAACGCGCCGTGCGCTCAGTTTATCAGCAAAGTGCGTATTTGGGAACACCGTAGTGACGACTTGGTTCAACATTACTTGGCAATAGGGAAAGTGGGGCAAGTTGCACTGGTGCATTTGTGTCTCCCATAAAAGCAGCTTCACTTGAAATCACTTTGTGATTGTGCATGGGTAAAAACGTCCGCTGAAGTGTCAGATTCTTATTTAATTCTTCTGCTTTCTGTATCTTCTGCATAGCATTCAGGTCTTTCAGGTTACCCTGATGTTTTGTCTCATTGTGCCGTCTTAGATTAAATTCTGTAATTACAGCCACATTAGCTCCACAAATGAGACAGACGGGTTTAACGGCAATGTCATTAAACATATACTCAGCCTCCCATCGGTTTTTAAAGGCTCTATTTTCAGAATCAACTTTTCTCTTAAGCATCGTGTGGGCTAGCTTCGCAATAACTTGCAAGCTAGACTTGATTAACGCGGTAAGTGTTCGGTAAGGCTTCTGAAGCGCTGCATTATGGGATCTGTAGTTTATTGTGTTACCAGCGCTTCATATACCCGGGCCATTAATAACAATAATACAGTATATAAAATGATCTCGCGGGCCGGATGTGGCCCGTGGCCCTTGAGTTTGACACATATGGACTAAATAGAACTTGAAAAGATATATTTTTTCGTACATCGAGCCCGCGTGCTAATGTGGTTTTGCCTGCATGCCTCACTAAGTGACCCTCCCCTCGCTCTTACTTTTTTACCGTTCATCTAATGAATACACTGAGTATGGCTTTACCAAAACAATCATTGATTGCGAATAAAGTATTCATTATTCGAGTATGTAGATCAGGGTATATATATATATATATATATATATATACATATATATATACCCGCGTATCGCAGCGGAGACGTAGTGTGTTAAATAAGCTATGAAAAAGATTCGTTTCTTACTGCATCAATAAACAGCTCGTCTTCTTCTTTATCTGAGACCTGACACACTGCATGCACGGGTTTTTTTTTAACACTGTCTTCCTTTAGCGGGACATTCACTTTTTCCACCGTGTGCTTTGTTTCTGCAGTAGCTGTACTTATTACATACTTATCTTGTATGTATCAGACGCTTCATATTTTTTTGCTGCCTTTTCAATTGTGTAATTCGGTTTTTGTTCAGCGCTCTTCGGAACTCTTGCTTTTTGTCTGTGCACTGCGTCAGTTCACGTGAGCCGCTCGGTGTTCTTGCATCGAAGTTTCCCAGCTGTGCTGTTGCTATGTCGTGCTATGTCCATGGCTGTATCTAATGCTACCGAAGTCCCGGTACTTAAAACTTTCTCTCGCAGTTTCGCTGAGTTTGTGCCAAACACCACCCTGACTATCTCATCTTCCTTTCCATAAGCACAGTCCTACACCCGTGAATAATTTACCCGTGGCATTTTGCTATTGGATTGCCGCTGATGGACGGCCTTATATGGGCAGGCACTAAATTACAAACGCCAGCGGCAGCCTGTCTATGAACTTAATTTAAAGTGTTGGTTTACACTGTGCTTTGTTTCCGAAGTAGCAGAACTCATGAATATGGTTGTATATATCACTCGCTCGCTTCTTATTGTTTCGCTGCCTTCTCAATTATATAATGCATGTTTTCTTCAGCGCTTTTTGGGGCTCTTCCTGGTTTTCTACGTACTGCGTGATTACGTGGGAGGCGTGATGATGTCAAACTCTGCCCCCACGGGTTTCAAGCTCATCTCCATTACAGTAAATGGAGAAAAACAGCTTCCAGTTATGACCATTACGCGTAGAATTTCGAAATGAAACCTGCCCAACTTTTGTAAGGAAGCTGTAAGGAATAAGCCTGCCAAATTTCAGCCTTCTACCTACACGGGAAGTTGGAGAATTAGTGATGAGTCAGTCAGTCAGTCAGTCAGTCAGTCAGTCAGTCAGTCAGTCAGTGAGTGAGTGAGGGCTTTGCCTTTTATTAGTATAGATTGGTTGTAAGTGGGGCGTGTCTTACAAGAATCTCATGTTCCACGTCCCCGCAAGACGGTCCTGAGACCATCTCTTGGCACCAAGTCTTATGTTTACAGTCCTGTTCCTTTTAGGTGGATAGCTCCCTAGTTGGAGTAAGTTCTTTTGTAATTGTGGCTTTTTTAGTAACCGAAAACTATATAGATATGATATTAAAAGATGATATCCCTCCCATAGTGATATAGCGGTAAAAATCACATAAGAGAAAATATCTTAGCTTTCTTTACTAACGATTTACACGGCATTACAGACTGGAAGCCAATAGCGAGACATTACCAAGGTGGGATCTTGATCTATACAGTCTGCCATTTTTCGGCGCTGCGCTGGAAGGCTTTTCAGGGTGGATGACGATATCACCCATCTGTCCGTCGACTTCAAAGTGTTTGGCTACTGTCCAAATCTTTTTATACTGTCTTCTCCACGTGCAGGCCCTTACTTAGGTAAATAGTCCATTTCCAGACAAGGAAAGAAGATTTTGTGCTGACTGTTAACAGAGGACAAAATAGTATACACCTGTCTTTAGGCTGACTATACATTCCTCCAGCTGTCTTTGTCTATCTTGTCCTATGCTTGGTCCAGCACTTCTAAATGCTTAGAGCCCCCGTGTGCTAACTTTGGCCTGGCCTATACATGTAAATTGCCCTGCGGTGGGCTGGCACCCTGCCCGGGGTTTGTTTCCTGCCTTGCGCCATGTGTTGGCTGGGATTGGCTCCAGCAGACCCCCGTGACCCTGTAGTTAGGATATAGCGGGTTGGATAATGGATGGATAGATACATGTGAATGGATTTATAAAATAATTTTTGTACAGAGCACAGTAACATTAAACTTATATTCTTATTACAGGCCCCCACAAGATGCTCCGTGGCCAATCTCTTTCATTTCACGGGTCTTTTAAGTCTCTTCCGAGAAAATCACATCTCGTCTCCCTGGTTTTCCTTGCCAAGATTTTTTTTTTATAATAGAGAGAAATGTTTCATTGCATCTCAACATATAATGATAGGCTATTCTGCTGTTACACTAATTTTTAGGAGTATTTCAGAAATGATTGATATTTTGTTTAAACTAGAGAACAGTTATACAATGTTTCATTACCTCGTGATGGTGGCTTCAGGGACCTTTCAAGTGGTAGTTTTGAGACCTTCAAAACTTGACTCAATGTTATTTTGGAGAAGTTAGCCAAATAGAATTGGCAGGTTTTTGTGGCTGAATGGTCTGTTCTTATCAAAATTCTTCTAATGCTCAAAATATTGTGGATGTAGTCTTTGATTAAAAATGTGTAACACTGTAAATACTGTTTATAAACAAAATTTATAAATGATGAAACTATTCCTGAAAGTGAAAAGAAGTAAATTTGACTTTTTCCAAAACAGGATTAGTAATATGTTGCCTATCAAATGTGTCAGGTATCATCAGAAGAGTTGCATGTTGATCCAAATTGATGACTACTAATATAATAAATATACAAATAAAAATAAAAATAATTTCATATGATGTACTAATTCCATCCAAGAAAACATAGGGCACAATAAAGTAACATCGATATGTTAACATTAAAAAGCCACTGTACTTTACATATTAATAGTCAAGTGTATGAAAATGCAATTTCATTCACATCTGGATTAGTTTCTTATAGATGACTTGAGTCATTTGCACAGATTAGTTATGTTGTTAGCAAAGAGAATGTAAATTTATATTTTCAAAATGTGGCTAGGCAGCATGGTGGTGCAGTGGGTAGCGCTGCTGCCTCGCAGTAAGGAGACGTGGGTTTGCTTCCCGGATCCTCCCTGCATGGAGTTTGCATGTTCTCCCTGTGCCTGTGTGGGTTTCCTCCGGGTGCTCCAGTTTCCTCCCACAGTCCAAAGACATGCAGGTTAGGTGCATTGGCGATCCTAAATTGTCCCTGGTGTGTGCTTGCTGTGTGTGTGTGTCCTGCGGTGGGCTGGTGCCCTGCCCGGGGATTTGTTCCTGCCTTGCGCCCTGTGTTGGTTGGGATTGGCTCCAGCAGACCCCCGTGACCCTGTTCGGATATAGGGGGTTGGATAATAGATGGATGGATGGAAAATGTGGTTTTATGGAGATATTACTGTACATTATAAAATCATTAAGACTGAAAAGTGTAAATACATTAATGTTAGAATTTGTACGAGCGCAGTGTATTTGTGCACTTCAGAAATATATTTTAGAGTACCTTCATTTAACATTTTTAAACATCTATATTTTTGTCACATTTTTGACACACATCCTGAAGACTTACTAATTTCAAAGTATCTGGATTCAGTAGATTATGCTAAAAGCATCTGTGAAAAGTTATTAACAATCATCTAAGAAAAAAAAAAGTTTTTTCTATAGGTTTAATAGTTTTGTATTCAGCTGAAAATGAAAGCTGAGATTCTGCAAATTAAAGTAATAAAATATACAGCAGTGCCATTCATCCCTCTATTTTCTTAAACCGCTTATTCACGGTAGGGTTGCAGGACACCTAAAGTCGATCATAGCAAGCACAAGACAGGAGGAACAATCCCACCACAAGGCGGAACACATATTAGCCCAGTTCACCTAACTTGTATGTCTTTGGACAGTGGAATGAGACTGGAGTACCCAGAGAAAACCTGTGCTGACACATGGAATGCATGCAAACTCCACACATGGAGCACCCGTACCCTGAATCCCAGTCTCCTTAATAATAATAATAATAATAATACTAATAATTTGCATTTATATAGTGCTTTTCTCACTACTCAAAGCACTCAGCAATTGCAGGTTAAGGGCCTTGCTCAAAGGGCCCAAGAGAGCAGAGTCCCTTTTGGCATTTATAGGATTGAACCGGCAACCTTCCTATTGCCAGTGAAGATCCCTAGCCTCAGAGCCACCACTCCTTGTAGTGAGACAGCAACACTACCATTGCTCCATGTGCTTCCCCATAACAGTGTCATATTACTATAAATTTTGACTGTGTTGATAAACTGTGTGTGTAAAATCACTTAGAAGAGGAGAAATACAAGAATACTTAAAACTATTTAAAAGGAAAAAAGTAAACAAGGAGATAAATAAATGTGAGAGAAAAAAACTTCAAACCTTGTAGCTGGAAAAATGTAATTTGCAAGATCCTACAAAACTGAGTTGGCTCTTTCACGTGATCTTAAGGAACAGTGAGAAATGAAACTCTCTTTATTTTGTAATTAGACTAAAATGGAACACAGTTGACTATGCATATGCCTACTTCTCCGTGCCTTCAACTATTCATTGTAGTCAAAGTAAGGAATATGCTCCCTATGGATTATTTGATGAATAAATCAGAAGGAATAAAAGCAGAGAATTAGCATATGGGCCAGTTGTTCTCTTTTGTTGTCATTTATTTTTCTCTGCTGTGATTTATTGTTATAAGGAAACTGAATGATGATGGCTACCTGTGAACACACATTTCGTATAGTATAATAAAGACTGATTGATGAATCTTGCACAGCTAAAATTAGAAGGACCTGCATATATTGTATGGAATTTATTTTTCAGTGTATTTTTACAGTAGTTATCCATGGCTGAGTGTGTATGGACAGTATCCAAATATGTATGTGTAAACATTGATATGTTTGTCAAATGCATAAAAGTATAGCTCTCTGTCTCTCTCTCTCTCTCTCTCTCTCTCTCTCTGTAAAGCTTCAGATCTATTGGCCTCTCCCCAGAGTCCCTGTGAAACCTCATTTGCCATGTAAAACAGCAGAGTGCAATGTAAAATTGTCTGCAAATGTGTACTAGTCTCACAACTACTGTATGCAAACATGAGGAATAAAAGTGCTGCAGAATAATATCTGTCCAAGCATGATTGTTAAACAAGTAACAGAGACGTTTATACATCAATTCATATACAGGGTGAGCCAAAAAGAACCACATTTCAAATGTTTATTGCACAAAAACTCTACAAGATAAAATTAAATTTCATTACTACACAAGAAAGGGTATACAAAATAGATTTTTTTCACTGTTTTATAAATGATGTCTTCAGCGTGGTGGCCATCATTAGCGATACACTGTTTGAGACGATTTCTGAACACTCGAATGACTCGTTTGTCTATTTTAAGGGGAATAGCGGCAATTTCGTGACGAACAGCGTCCTTGAGGGCTTCAAGGTTTTGAGGACAGTGTGTATACCTTCCAACTTGAGATAGACCCACAAGAAGAAATCGCACGGAGCAAGATCAGGCAAACGTGAAAGTCACCTGACATCACTGCGCAGGGAGATCAGCTTCCCCAGAAACATCTCCTGCAAAACTTGCAAGGATCTCCACACCGTATGAGCTGTTGCTCCATCCTGTTTAAACCAGGCATCCACCACATTCATTTCTTCCAGCTGGGACTGCCAGAAGTTCTCTAGCATTTCAGTGCAACATCCTGAAGTGATGGTGACCGTTTCTCCCCCTCCTCGAAGAAGTAAGGGCCTACAATGCCAAATTCTGCCATTCAAACTGTAACACAGTCACTGTGCAGGGATCTCTGATGAAGTTCAGGAGTGTTGGTTTTAGCCCAATACCGAAAGTTTTGCTTATTTACACAACCATTCAAATGGAAATGTGCCTCATTGCTGCACATAATGATGGCATCTCAATGAACGGTTTGCAGAACGGTCGCGCACAACACTATATGGCTCTCCCAGTTTCTCTCAGTGAGTTCCTGCAATACCATTATCTTCTATTAATGGAAAGTAATATCCTCATGCAAAATCCTCAATGACGTGTTGGAAATGCCTAATGTTTGAGCAGTGAATGTCTAGGAAACTGCAAAATTGATACCCTTAGAGCTTGGATATTTTCAGACGTTCATACAGTCTGATTTTCTGTTCATTGTTGTACTCATCTGTCTAAATTTAGCTACGCATCAAAGAATTGTTTTCCGAGGTGGGCTGCGTAGTGATAATGGATTCATTGTTTTTGAAGAATACTTCAACAGCGAAAGCACGGTGCGCACCAGACCAAGGCATGTTGCCGACTGAAAACTACAAGGGATCGCCTATCAAAGGACCCCCCACCTCAACCCACTAGACTGCCTCTACCTTGCGCAATGACTTTGAGAAATGTGGTACTTCATTTTGGCTCACCCTGTATTAGCTATCAGAGCTGGTCTTTTTATGATTCCAGTTTTCAAACAGAGCAGCCTCTCTGTCCAACCGCTCTCCTTCATATTACTTTTAAGTGTTTCGTTTTCCCCTATATTCTTTACTAAAACAATTTCATCTTTCTAGCCAGAGGTGCTTTTCTGTAGCTGCTGGACGTTCTGATGACTGGGTTAGCCCGTCTTTTACATATTCAGATGAGGTTTTGTGATCAGAAGTGGCAGGCCACTTACACTGTTTCACTTGATCTTAGTTAGTTGAGCCAGGTCTTTGTTTTCTGGTTTTCTCACGGGCATATACTTCATAGATTATTTCTTGCCCTCTTTTGAAAACAGTGTGGAGCATGCTTTTGAAGTATCTGTATTTCCTTTTCTTTTCCCCATAGCTCCTGACTTTGTCCTTAAGAGGATGCAGAGTAAATTCTGATACCACATGTGTTAATTAGAAAGAAAGCAATGTCAAAAGCATTGCTAAAAGTCACCTCCCATTATTCAAGTTGTGCTTTATTACTGTTTGTGTGAAATCGAAATTTTGGTTTTGAGTTTTTGACAAACATATTACCGTAGATCCCGGAATACAAGCCGACCCGGTATATTAGCCGACCCCCTTCTCTACCTACTAAATTACATGTATTTGCCGATGACCGGTATTTAAGCCGACCCCCTTCTCCAAGCAAAATTTTCTAAATTTCCTTAAAAGTGTCTCTTCGGGTATATTTATAATGTTTATCGGCGAGAATTTGAGACTGCCGGCATTTTTGATGGAAACCAGAAAGTGATTGCGGAGAAGTTTAAAATGAAACCTTTGTGTTGAAACTATATATGCAAATACGGTACATCGGCGGGTGGATTTCCGGAGACTCGTTATAAATTTGATTAACTTAAATACGCAATACAGTGGACCCTTGACTTACGAACTTAATTCGTTCACAAAGGCTAACCCATAATGCGTTCCGAACTTCCCACTGCAACACTTACTTAACCTTTTCATAATAAAAAAAGGGTTGTATAATGTGCATAATTTACCAAAACACCAATAATTTTTCTAATGTACTAACCAAAAAGTTATAAAAAGTGCCTAGCCTACTTCGATTAAGCTAGGAGCATGGCAGCGCGCATGGTCGCAGCGGCTCAGGGCTCTCCTTTTCAGTGCACTTTTTTGTTGTTTTTGTACTTTTTTTTTTTGTCCTTGTTTGTGCAAGATCGGTTCGGCGAACATCCGCTACACCCGTCAGAACCTTATAGACATTGGTGTCCAGAGCCAGACATCTGTTTCGAGTGTTTTTCATCACACGCACAACATCCCAGACAACATAGCGAGACCAGCGGGCTCTCCGTGGATTGTTGTCGGGTCTAGGAGACGACGCAGACAGAGGAGGGAAAGAAAGCAGAAGCGGGGCCGCAGATCCGGCGTTATGCTAAGGCTAAAAAACAACCATACAAGCCCTATACAGAACTTTTTTCTGCACTGAAGGAGCTGCTTTTAATCTCATTGTAGATGTGTATAGTGACAATAAAAGGCATTCTATTCTAGAAACAATTTCATACTGTACTCACCATTTAATTTGACATCTTTGGGCTGCAGGAAGGGAGGAGGAGGAGATTTTTCCACACAATGTCCATCTTCGTTTTGATTGTGATCGCTTTCTTAACCTTCTCTTCCTTCCTTAGCAATTATGTGTCTTGCTTGCATGGTCTTAATGAATTATATATATATAGGTAAATCACTGCAATGACCAAAATTACATCCACAAACACATGTATCTGGGCTCCGACTGACGCTACTAACGCTCTCGGTTGTTTGTTTACAATCGCGCAAGCAGATACACGTGACCACATCCGTTTCGTAACGCAAGATGTTGGTCGTAAATCAAAACAAAAAATTTTATTTTAAACTTCCCGATAATTTATTATAAATTTTATTAATAACATCAACAACTAAAACACTTTTTTGAATAAATTCTTTATTTAATTTAAAGTACCGGCATGCAAAGTTACTTCTTCATCTGAAAGATGGCTCTGTGGTTTCGTCATTATTTACTTCCGTATTCATCGGCAAAACCGGCATTGCGCTGGAAATCTTGAATCTGAAACGATGCTCGTTGTATAAACCGACCCCCAAACTCCAAGCCAAAAATCTAGGACGAAATTCTCGGCTTATATAACGGGATCTACGGTATTTAAGCATCCATAACTCATCCAACTGAGAAAACCCTATTCCTCTTTTAGTATCACTCACTTCATTTAAATGTGTTTTGTTTGAGCATGGAAAAGGTGATATATAAATAAAATGTATTATTCTTTTTCTTCTTATTATTATTTAATATGATCAATTAAGTATGTTACAGTTCTCCCAGCGCAGACAAAATGCAAGACAGGCAGATTGAGATTTAAACAAATGCCAGCCCGTTCTCCATTATGTAAAACAGACTTGCTTTCCACTTAATATCACTTTTTTTTAATTCAGCTAAAAAAGTTGAATATGTTTTAATATTTGTGCACAAAATTTTACATGAAGCCTTAATAGCTATTATATAATTTTGAATCTATGAATTTATCATATGTAATATTTAACTGTGGTCTCCATAAAGAGTTGAAGGAAACCATATCATACCGTATCAAAGCGTATCATAGGATGATTAGCTGTAAGAGAGGAGCTTCATTCAGACAAGATACCAGTCCATTGATGATCACACTCATGTATACACCAGTATCCACTCAACTTTAGTTTTGCCAGTTAACATGAAATACATTTTTTTGGGTTTAGAAGAGGTAATCAAAATACCTGGAGAAAATCCATAAGGATATAGAGAGCATGTGCAAACTTAATATAGAGTTATGCGGCCATGATGTATACTCCGATCCCTGAATTAATAAAGGTGTAGGTGACCAGTGAGTTGTGATTCTTTCACATATATTTCATTTTCAGCTATACCAATTTTTGAAGTATGTACTACATTAAAGTATTCCTAATGGCTCCAACTGTGCTTAGTTTATTTTATGCAGAATAGTCTTAGTGTGATTATATGCTTTGTGTGTTTCAGTAATGTGTGTGACGTCAGAGGGACAAAAACGGGTAAGCTTAGCAAGCAAGCGGAAGTGTCAGTATGTAGAAGCAAACACAGTATATTCCCTTTAAAGGCGACTAGTAAATTCACAAATTTAAGTTATTTTAGAGTTTCCAAACAAAAACAAACAATGAGGCAAGTACCTGTGCTGCTTCTTTATAATATAAGGTATGTGTGTATTACATGACACAGATCTGGCTATTATCTTTGCTGTGATTCTTTTTTGTGTACACAAGCTTTTCTTCTTCTTTTTCTGGACATGTTTGTTTCATTTAATACAAGTCTGTAGCATTTTGACTTATTGACCTGTCCTTTCAAAAATTAAAGTTTGAGTGTGTCTTTATAATTTGTTACAATGAAAAATGTTTTCTTCTTCTATTGTAGTGATCAGTGTTGGAGAAGGAGGTTTCTGGGAAGGCAGTGCCCGGGGTCATGTGGGCTGGTTTCCTGCAGAATGTGTGGAAGAAATCCAGTCCAAGCCCAATGAAAGTAAACCAGGTAGAGTAAATACAGAAACATCTGACTTTACTAGCTGATCATAAATATACATACCCCTGGAGATGTTAGTGCTGCATTTTAGCAAAATAATAGCAGTTTTATTTCATTTGAAATGTGCTGTTTTGAAAGGCTGCAGAGGATTGTCAGTGTCTTGGTCTGAATATTTATTTGTAATGAAATGAAAGTTAATGGTCAAAGTATTACTTTGGCACTTATTGTACAGTGTTTTAAATGTGTGACCTTTGTTTTACTTGTACTATATAAAGTTATTCATAAAATAATACCTCTATTTTACAATGAAAAGCAAATTTTACTATAGCTAGATTAATGTAAAATTAACATAAACTATACCTTTTAACTTATTAACAGACTTGCTTATCATCAGTCCTTGTAATGTAAGTGAAGTTGTGGTAATGTGCAGAATAAACAGTAGTTCGACAACACATCAGGAAGTTTTTTTTTTTTAAGATTCTACACCTCTCATTGTTTTTTGTGCATGCAGATGATGAACATAGATCAAATAAAGAAACCATCTTTTTTCTTTTTAGGGGTGGAAAAGTGACATGGTGGTTAAAGTTGTAACCTTACATTTCCAGCATATTGGTTTCAGTGCCTAAACTGGTCACTGTCTGTTTTGTGTTTATAAGTTCTCACTGTATCTGCTTTCAATTTCTCCAGTGTGTATGCATATTTCTTTAAACTATACAGTTGGCCACAATGAGGCCAATGACAGTTTACTTTGAAAGGGTTACAGTGTTCTATTTCTGAAACTGGACAAAATGTCCATGAGTCTTTAGTGTAGCAAAGGTAACCTCTTGTGTATCATTGAGCCACAGAGATGCCCTGCAACAAAGTGCCAAACAATTCTCAACTATCTCTTTAAAACAGAGACCAAACACTAATGAAATACCAAGTGAAACACTAACTTTGTTCCTTTGAGATAAAATTACAGGAAAAAAATAATCTTTAGCAAGTAATCCACAGTAAATTGAAAAAAAACTAGGTAGCTCAAGAATAAGGTGAATCCCTTTATAGGGTAATCCTTTTCACAGGTAAATGTTACAACATCAACTTGTTGATGATGCAGAGTATAGGAAAAATGTATGATTTATATATTATATAGTAGTGCACAGAGGACAGTGAAATTCTACTTGTGTGCCCAAAAAGCCTGCAATATGGATTAACCATCTGAAGTGACTGCCTGAATATGCTTAACAAATATTTTATTTATAATGTCTTTAATTTCTCTCAGCACTACCAGTAAAATCCCATGAGACCCAGGAAGTTTATTAGGTTACATAAAATTGAGTTATGTATTTGAATACATTTTTTTTCTCATGGAACTGGCTTGAAAATCCAAGTAAGAATTTCACTACACTCTACATATGTGACCATATTTGTATGACTATGTTTCTTCAAATTCCGAACCATAAATACATGAAATCGATTACCAGGTAGTGGCAGTAAACAGCAGTACTTTGGTGACTCAACATTATTCAAAAAGTTAAGTCAAGAGTGCCCGCTGTGCTCTGCTAGTCTTAAAAGCCATGCCATGACTGTGATGACTCAATGAGGAATTGCTAGCTCTTAACTAGGGATATTTATTCAGAGGAGCTGGACACTCAGACTATTTCTACAAATTGTGTTTATATCAATAAGCCTGCAATAACTGATGTATAAGGCAAGTAAGGTATCCATTGTGCATGACTATCCAGTTTGATTAGGGATTTATATACAGGATTAGGTTAAATCTTGTATTGGTGTCACTGGTAAATATACTTAGTAAATATCACTGGCTTACTAAACATGCAATATTGCAAAATGAAATTTTAATTAATATGCACTGTGACAGATAGGGGGCACTATCGCTCCCTTGAACCCTTGTCCAAGACGCCAGACACCAGATAAAAGTCCAAAAGATGACTTTATTCATATGCAACAGTGCACAAAGCACCCTCCTCCTCACTATACTCATCAATAACCACAATAATAAATCAATAATCACAATCCACCACTCCCAGACGCGTTGCCACCCTTCCACCCAGCTCAGCTCGCCGTCTGGGGGCTCCCACAATCCTTTTATATCCCCTGACCCGGAAGTGTTCCAATCCCTAGTCCATGTGATCTCCTATCACTTCCGGGTCAGATAAAAAGTCTGTTTCTTCACCCCGGAAGCACGTCATTCCCCTTGTCTATGTGACTCGGACGTACTTCCAGGGCGTAAGGCAAATAACCATCGTTTCTCCCTGCAGCGTCTCCTAGTGGCCCCCATGGTATCTAGCAGGGCTGTGTATAAAAACTCTAATGTAAAGGATGCCCTGCTGGTCTTCGAGGCACCTCCATACTGCAGGGAGGGCTCCACCTGGTGGCTTGGGGGTATTGGCCGGGATGAACGGCCGGCCATACACCACAGCACTTAATATGCATATACATTTTAATTATAATATTTCTTCTCCATAAACAAAAATTTGTTATTCTTTTTTTAAGTAACATATCAAAACATGGGAACAATAAACATTTTTCACGTAGTTATTAAAATAGCTCCATCCCAAATCTGTTTTTGGAGAAATTAAGTTTCTTATTATACTCAATTTTATTGTCTACCTTAAATCTATACCCAAGGAATGGTGTGTACAAAGAGTGAATTGAAAGGTGATTGCTTGTGGGCACCAGCTGAAGAGATTTGCTGAACTTGATGGTTAACAGAAAGGAGGACAGCAGGATGCCCTGCAATAGAATAGAAGCTCCATAATGCTCATGTCAGAGGCCAAGAACTCTGAATCTTTAACTTGCTGGTTCTTAATAGTTCAAGTAAATGAGCTCCTGAGTGGCACAAAGTGAAATCAAACGGGAAATGTAGGTAAATGACTTAGGAATCTTATATTGCATTTCTGATTTTGGAAATTATTTGATTAATATGTATTTCTTAAAATACTCTCTATTCCAACATGCGCCTCTAGTTTTCTTCAATGCGAGGAATACTTGAACATACAAAGCAGCAAATGTTTGCAACAAAGAAGTCAAGTTGATGGTTTCATACAGAAGGTTTTGGAAGCCAAGGGGTCTGTTATTTCTTTTCTTCCAAGATCTTATAGTCTCCTCCTAGCTTTAAATATGTATTTATCACACCATGAATGTAAGTTATTGAAATGTTTTATACTGTATGTAATTTATAACTGTAATATCACATCCAGATAGCATAATATTATATATTTTTTCAATTTATAAGAAAATCAAAGAGCGTGCCAAATGTGAATATGTTAGAAATCCTCTGTGTGCAAGATATAGAACTATGTGCAGTGTACAGAATTATAATTGTATTAAATGTAGACATACTGTAGTACTACTATACGACAGAAGAACATAAAACATTTCACCAAACACTCTTAACAGCAGAACATAGCTGGTTGATTTCTGTAGGCCTGGTTAATTTAAACACGTTAGTAATAGGTTGAATGCTGTATCATGTGTTTAGTGAACAGAACTTTGGAAAGATCTTTTCTATTTACCTACATCTTTAGAAGTATTTGCTTTCCATCTGAGATGCCATCAGTGACAGGCCTTCCATAGAGCACACTAAAGAATCATCCCCCACTGCCAGGAATCCATGAAAATAAAATGTACAGGTGCCATGTACAGTGTGTTATAATTAAAAGTGTGCTACTTGTGTTTTGGGGTGCCTGAAAGACAAGGGCAGCAGCAGAATGTTACCCTAAACTATGATTTCTCCATCAGAGGAAGAGAACCACACTCACAGGTCCTGTATATGTCATTGTGAGAACATAGGCCCTCTAGAAGATGGTAGGCTCATTTCCTGCAATGGAAAAAACATTACTTCCCTGTAATGAAACATTTTTTTAAATTATACCTCACTCTTATCTAGACCTGAGATTCCCAGTGATAAAATGTTTTTACCTGATAAGCCACCATCTTATAAAATGATCAAAATAGCATGACAAAGCTAAAAGCTCATCAACTATTCCGTTATCTGTTAATAGAAAACATACTTCATTTGTAATATAGATAGATAGATAGATAGATAGATAGATAGATAGATAGATAGATAGATAGATAGATAGATAGATAGACAGAACAAACTGTATTTGTCTTCTGGGGAAGTTTGGATTTTTACAGAAACTTTTTAAATAGATGCAAAAGAAAATAAATAAATGTATATGTACATACAAAATATGGCCTGAACACACACCAGAATGACTAAAAATGAAGCAAACTTTAAAAAGAAAGAAAAACCTTTGACATGCCAGTCACAGTCAGAGTGAGCCATTATACAGGTATACTGTATTGCTGTTGGTATAAAGGAGCCCCTGTACTCTTTCATAACACACTTCTGCTGAATGATTTATTGGCTGAAAGTCCTCAGTGTTGGTGTGTTAGAGAGGTGATGTGCAGCATTGTTCATAATAGCACTCAGTTTAGTTTTAATTCTCTTCTTTGCTGCTACCTCCATGTGGTCCAGAGAGTGTCCTATAACTGAGCCTGACCTTTTAATTAGCTTGTTGATTCGGCGGGCCTCTCTTGAAGTGATGTTATGGTTAGTATTTGGTACGTTTTTAGGCTTTTTCTCTGTGCTCCGTAGACTACAATGTAACACGACAGTGTAAACAAAATAATTTTTTTAATTTATAGAAGGCAATTAACTTCAGAACATAATTTTGCTTGGCAAATGTTTGTGAAGAAATAACTTTGACTTGAAAAATAATGATTCTATCCTTTAAATGATGCCTTGATTAGTGTCATCCCTCCCATCTTTCAATTGAATGCACTGGGTACAGAAAATGGAAGGATGGATATCTACACTTTGTAAAGAAAAAGTTTGAATCCAAATTTCCTACAGTTCAGCACATTTTGAAAAGTGAAATTTATACCCAAGTAACTAATCTGTATCTGTGCTTGTGTGTTTGCGTTTATATGCTAAGCAAGAGGGTTTCTTACTTTAACGAAGGAGGGGTCTGTTTGATATCTGCATATTATATTTTTATACTTCTTTGTAGCAATTATGGCATTTATTGTTAAAATAAACTTTGGAAAAATATATTAATGTATTCTAAAGGGTTTCTTAGTTAATATTTTTATATGAATAAAGCTTTTGAAATATTCCTTTTTGTGATTCACATCCTGTTTATTTGCCATAAAAATGCAGGAGAGTGGGAATTCAGTAAAGTTTATGTATGTTTGAAGTCTGAAAGTAATATTTGATTGTTTTGTTTTGTAAGAATGTTGCAGTTATTTATTGCTGAAATGCTGTCAAAATCCTCTTGAAACATGCTCTGGTGCCATCTGCTGGAATATAATTTCATGTCAAATTTCAGATAGATAGATACTTTATTAATCCCAAGGGGAAATTCACATAATCCAGCAGCAGTATACTGATACAAAAAAAAAAAAAATTAAAGAGTAATAAAAATGCATGTAAAAACAGACAATAACTTGAAATAATGTTAGCATTTACTCCCCCGGGTGGAATTGAAGAGTCGCATAGTGTGGGGGAGGAACGATCTCCTCAGTCTGTCAGTGGAGCAAGAAAGTGACAAAAGTCTGTCACTGAAGCTACTCCTCTGCCTGGAGATGACACTGTTAAGTGCATGCAGTGGATTCTTCATGATTGACAGGAGTTTGCTTAGTGCCCGTCGCTCTGCTACAGATGTTAACCTGTTCAGCTCTATTCCTACAATAGAACCTGCCTTCCTAACAAGTTTGTCCAGGCGTGAGACGTCCTTCTTCTTTATGGTGCCTCCCCAGCACACCACCGCGTAGAAGAGGGCACTCGCCACAACCGTCTGGTAGAACATCTGCAGCATCTTATTGCAGATGTTGAAGGATGCCAGCCTTCCAAGGAAGAATAGTCGGCTCTGACCTTTCTTGCACAGAGCATCAGTATTGGCAGACCTGTCCAATTTGTCATCCAGCTGTACTCCCAGGTATTTTATAGGTCTGTACCCTCTGCACACAGTCACCTCTGATGATCACGGGGTCCATGAGGGGCCTGGGCCTCCTAAAATGCACCACCAATTCCTTGGTCTTGCTGATGTTCAGGTGTAAGTGGTTTGAGTCACACCATTTAACAAAGTCTTTGATTAGCTTTCTGTACTCCTCCTCCTGCCTACTCCTGATGCAGCCCACAATAGCAGTGTCATCAGCGAACTTTTGCACGTGGCAGAACTCCGAGTCGTATTGGAAGTCTGATGTATATAGGCTGAACAGGACCGGAGAAAGTACAGTCCCCTGCGGCGCTCCTGTGATGCTGACCACAATGTCAGACCTGGAGTTCCCAAGACGCACATACTGAGGTCTGTCTGTAAGATAGTCCACCATCCATGCCACCAGGTGTGAGTCTACTCCCATCTCAGTCAGCTTGTCCCTAAGGAGCAAAGGTTGGATGGTGTTGAAGGCACCAGAGAAGTCCGAAAACATAATTCTTACAGCACCACTGCCTCTGTCCATGTGGGAGAGGGATCAGTATAGCATATAGATGATGGGATCCACCGCTCCCACCTTCTCCTGGTATGCGAACTGCAGAGGGTCGAGGGTGTGGCAGACCTGTGGCGTCAGGTGGGGAAGCAGCAGCCGCTCCATGGTCTTCATCACATGTGATGTCAGAGCAACAGGCCAGAAGTCATTCAGCTCACTAGGACGTGATACCTTTGGGACTGGGGTGATACAAGATGTTTTCCAAAGCCTCGGGACTCTCCCCTGTTCCAGGCTCAGGTTGAAGATGCGCTGTATTTGTTCTGTTTAATTTAAATCTGACAAGCAACTTCTTGTACTCACGGCAATGACTTTAACATGACTGAACTCGATAATTCAGTTAGAAAATTAATGGATGGATGCTTTTTTTCCTTCTTCATGTTGTCTTTTGTGCTTTTCATTAACACTGTTCTGGACACCTTAAATGAACATAAGAATTTACAGTTTATTACAATTTATAGTCTCTTTTGGACAGACAACCTTTTAAATAGTGTATTTTATACCTGATGCAATTCCAAGCTTCTTTATAAGTCAAGACTTAAAAACATCTACATATAGAATATCGGTTTTATATTTTTTTATTTATTTTAGGAGTCTGTAAAAGTAACTGTTCTGTAGTAGAAACATAAGATGTCTAATAAGGACAAATAGTTTTAAGCCTCATATGTACAAGAGCCTATCTAACTTTTACTGTTTTAAGATTGAAGTCACACAGAAGTGACTCCATATTCAAAGGTTTAAACTCTAGGCACACGTAAAATAGCTGAGCTTGTTTACACCTATATATGATTTTTATATTGTAATGCCTACAGATTCATTGAGGGCTTCTGTCTAGTTACGCTCCTTTTTTGTGCAGAGATGAGTCTGACTAGTGTAAATGAAACTGGGGCATCAGCGAGCCCCAGACCCTAACACAAACACACCAGGAGTCCTGGGTTCAAATAAAGGATGGTTTTTATTCACCACAATACCTCCAATGTAACACAAACACAGATTTTTCTCTCTCCACAATTCGCCTCTCACCACTGCACTACCCTCCTCCAGTTGAGTGTCGCTATCCGTCCTCCCAGCTCTGACCTTCCTAGAATAGGCCTGGATAAAGACCTGGGAGTACTTCTGGTACCAGAGCTGCTGCCCGTTGGAAATACTTCCAGGTCATGTGGCATACCCTGCTGGTGCCCTACTGGGCTCTGATATCCAGGGCCTCTGCCATCTAGCTTGCTGGGGGAATGAAAAGTCTTCCGCATTCTGTGGGCTGTCTGTCTATCCTTTCTGGCCCTCTCTTCATGTCTGATCCCCTTCTCCTCCCCTCTTCTTTCCAGGATGCCCGTACTGCCCATGTGGCATTTACACTAGCAAATTCTTTTGCACTTCTCCATAAGTTCCAGCCTCTTCCAAACAAGTGAGTTAACATATTAGTACCTGGTCCATAGAGAGCATGGGATTATTTAGTTTTTTGTCTGGAGCTAAGGTCTTTGTGTTTTAGCTGGGTGTGGCTGGCTTAAGGCACATTTTGCTGTGGATTAATTACCACTCTCTTGCATTGCTAACTTTGTGTTTGCAGTGGCACTGGTTCTGTGGCTTACCAACTATAGTGACTTGGCAGAGGATCTGTATAGCTTCTGAGTCTCTTTCACAAAGAAGTTATAGTACATCCAAAATAGTTAATCGCATTTATTAACTAATATGTGGAAACATTTTCAAATAACTGCTGCTTCTTGTACAGTATATAACTGCATTACTCCTCTTGCATCCATATATCCTAATGACTTACTCACCCCATCCACTTATGGAGGTTTTCTCCAGCCTGCCTTCTCCACTTTCAGTTCTTTGGTCTGTGCTGTGGTGTTTGTGTCTTTTGCTGCATTGGCCCAGGTGTATATAACAAGCAGCCAAAGTCACTGTGAGCCTCATCATCACCTGGTGTTTTAACTGAAACTTGAAGATCCCTCATTTGTAAAGTGCTTTTAGTAATTCTCATTCTTATATATTTTGTTTATGAATCTTAGCCTGTATTCTTTATTTTTGAGTTTATTAGTTTGATTAGTTATCCTCTTTAATAAAACCCCTGTGTGCGTCCAGGTGTCCCCGTGTGTGTGTGTCTTCCGGTGAAGTGCGCATGCGTGGGGCCACACGGCA
>JANRMT010062854.1:2159832-2191954 GCA_026402145.1 Polypterus bichir lapradei | reverse complement strand
GGTGGCAGTGTGACGAAGTTGCTTCGGAAGACGGCGTTAGCCGCGGAGCTCAGCTCAGAGCGAAATGAGGTAAATGGGAGGGGAGATGATGACGTGACTCCCCCACCCGCCTTAACTGTCAATCCCCCACAAACACAGTCTCTCGGAATTTGCATAAGCACACCCCTTCACCTGCAATTTTAACTTAGTTACAAAGTGATCAAAACTCTCGTTTATATCCTGCGTCCTCTCATTAAACTTGTATCCCGCATTACCCGTGGGCACGAAAAGCACCAGCGGCAGCCTGTCTATTAAGTTAATTTAAAGTTTAGGTTTATACCTCGCTTTGTTTCCGAAGTATCTGTACTGATGAATATGGTAGTATGTCACTCGCTCGCTTCTTAATGTTTCGCTGCCTTCTCAATTATATAATGCATGTTTTGTTCAGCGTATTTTGGAGCTCTTCCTGGTTTTCTACATAGTGCGTTGACAGTCAGTTCACGTGATTACGTGGGCGGCGTAATGATGTCACACGAAACTCCGCCCCCACGGCGGTCAAGCTCAACTCCATTACAGTAAATGGAGAAAAATACCTTCCAGTTATGACCATTACGCGTAGAATTTCGAAATGAAACCTGCCCAACTTTTGTAAGGAAGCTGTAAGGAATAAGCCTGCCAAATTTCAGCCTTCTACCTACACGGGAAGTTGGAGAATTAGTGATGAGTCAGTCAGTCAGTCAGTGAGTGAGTGAGTGAGTGAGAGAGTGAGTGAGTGAGTGAGTGAGTGAGTGAGGGAGGGCTTTGCCGTTTATTAGTATAGATAACCAATACACATGATGATGATGATGGTGATGATGTTATGTAAACTATGTGCTATAGAAATACAATATATTATTATTATTAAATAAAGGGCCATTTTCTCTTGTCAAATTCTTTTCCACCTTTATCTGTCCCTTACATGCCCAATACCTTATTTATACTTCTTCGGACCACCCTTTTTCTGTGTGGTCAGCCCAAAGGCAGCTCCAAGTTGATACTTCAGGCTTCATAAGCCAATCCAGGTTATATCATTCAGCCGGTCACTGGTGATTCTCTGACAGACTTTTCTGATGAATACATTTGTATATAGTATACTGAATGACTCACTCACACATCAGCAAAAATACTACTTCCTGTTTATTTAAAAAGCTAAAATTTATCATAATGGTACAGAACATAGAGGAAGTGGACCTAGTACATAATATTATTTCTTTTCACCTGTTCTTCCCTCTACAGTGCTTAAATATTCAGTCATTATATGATCCAAATAAATGTGGAGCCAATAAACATCAATGCTGTATAGAATAAGTTAAAAGTAACTGTGATTCAGTGTATATTGCTTTTAATCTGAGCTCACTAAAATTTTGTAACTGTAGAAGATTAAAGATGAAAGTGAGTGAGTGAAACTACCATTTTTGCAATATCTGCTACAATGTGAAATTAGATTTATACATAAAATTCCAATTATTCCTACTAATTACCTGTTTGATTTAATAAATAAAGTTTCTTCTAAAATTATGTATTGTAAAATTTATCAACTAAAGCCCAGTCACTAGTAAAAGCAAGAATTGATCAATGGCAGGAATGTTTTACTCAAGTTGAATTATATGTAGCATGTTCTAGATTAAGGATTCCCAGTGAATTAATAATATTAACCCTTGAAGAAGCAAACAACAAATGTCATATACAAAAAAGTACTCAGTTGCTTACATAGTACTTCTGTTATATCCATTTAACCCTCAGCACTATAACTGAGTCTTAGTTTCTTAGGAAGTTTTCCAAGTGAAGCGGGGTAACACAGCTGATCTTTCCATAATAATAGAAATCATTTTAGTTTTGAAGTATTCTACAGGAAAAATAAAAAAAATTACAATTCTGCTCTTAATACTTGTAAGAGCTATACCAGATAATATACCATTATCATTGACAGGCAAATCTGCAATGCTTATGTAACATGTAATTTGGTCTCAATAATAGGTAATCTCTTATGAAACTGTTTACAGAGCAGAATATTGAATTAAAGTACGGTGATGTCTCCACGAGTAGAGTGTACCGTATAAGAATGCAAACATGAATACACTGTATGTGTCTGCGTTTGTGTGTCTTGAACTAGGCCTTTGGCATATTCTTCAGGGTGTACACATGATATCTGGCTATAAGAAATTACTTTGAGTCCTTTTGTGTATTTATTTTCTTTGAGTTATACGTGTATTTAAGGGTAGTCAAGTCTAACTTAAGAATTAGCAAACCTGGCTCTCTCTAACAAATAATCATTTGACAGATTATTCTACCCTCTTCAGTAATTAAAAGGAATATGTAATTTGTGGTGTCACCTGCCAAAACTGCAGTATCAAATGCCAGAAGAAAAAGGGCATTATGTTGCGTACTAATGAAGGAGCTTTATTCTTAGAGACCTTTATTGTTCACAATGAAACTTAAGTCCAGAAATAATGAAAAATAATATTTGTATACAATTATTGCACTAAATAAATCACAAACAAACTAAAAACAAAGTGCAAAGTAAACAGGAGAAAACAAAACTCTTCCTTTAATTCTTGCCTTTCCTTTAGGGATTTTGAGGCACAATCTACTTGGTGGGTGATCCGATTATCAGTCCTTACAATACTACCAAGCACTCTCTTTCTCACCTCACATTTGATTTTCACACCCTCTCTCTCCAGATTGATCTCTTCCTCCCATCTGAGCTTTCATCTTGACTTTTCTGCTAATTCTAAGCAGCACACCTCTAGTTGAGCCTTTTAAATTCCCTGTCAAAGTCAATTCCAGCTAAGTCAATGTTGGGTAACCCTACAATTATTACAGAGATGCCAGACTAGTAATAATAAACTCCTTAAAGGATCAAAGAATTCCAGTGAAAATACTGGTAACCATTAAAAAGCTATGTTTTTAAGTGGTTAGGCTGAGATTAATGGCCTCCTACTAGTACTCTCTAACCTTGTGCAAGTTCCAAGCTAGTAGCCACCTATAGCCCCCTCTCGGCCAGGAGACTTCTTTGCCCTCTTCCTTCCCTCCTTGTTTCTTTCTGTCTCTTACTCTTTAAACAGAGGTGTCAACGCCTCCTCCTATGTCATTTTTCCAAAGCCATCACTCTCTCTTACTCTCTTTTTCTCAATGGAATATTTTTCTCTTTCTTTTCCAGGTCATCTACTGTAGTACATCAGCAGGACGTATTGTCCTGTAATGGTCCCTTCCTTTCCATATCTGCTGCCTCTCTCCTTTGGTAGTTTACTGCAGAACGAAAGGCTTCCTTCTGCCAGCCTGGCAGTATTTCTGCCTTGGGGGACTCTTAACAAGCAGACATCCCTTGTGTGCTCTAGATTAGGGAAGTACTCAAAATGAACAATGTTTTTAATATTGACACAAATGTAAAAAGAGATCTCTTCAAAAATCTGTGAATTGAACAAAGACCTACTAGTGGACAGTAGGTGTAGTTCTAATGTGCTGATGTCCTTAGATCTATCACCTGGGAACTCAAGTCAATACAATACAATTTATTTTTGTATAGCCCAAAATGACACAAGAAGTGCCGCAATGGGCTTTAACAGGCCCTGCCTCTTGACAGACCCCCAGCCTTGACTCTCTAAAAAGATGAGAAAAAACTCCCAAAGAAAAAAAAAATGGAAGAAACCTTGAGAAAGGCAGTTCAAAGAGAGACCCCTTTCCAGGTAGGTTGGGTGTGCAGTGGGTGTCAAAAGAAGGGGGTCAATACAATACAATACACAGAACAGAACAAATCCTCAATACAGTATAAAAATAAAAACTTTAGAAGTACAGAGAAGAATTTAACAGTAGATGATATCACATAATATGATTTGGATTTGTTTAGAGTCCTGGAGACCTCAGCCATCAAGCTGCCTCCCCCATTTGGCAAATCCACAGCTGAAACAGTGTTGGGCCAGCCAATCCGATGAAAGGACCCCTCTTTCCCATGATTCCTGTAATCCTTCATCAGGGATGACATTACCTTAGGCAGGTAAAACAACTTGGCAGGTGGGCCGTGGCACCAAGTGCCACATTTGAGTTCCTAGAAGAGAAACAGAATAGGTGAGGGTTAGTATCCAATTATAACTATCCTGTTACTTATGTTTTAGTGCTAATGACTAACAACAAAGATGCAGTCTGTACAGTTAATCAGCAGCTCTAGTCAGGATATGCTAAACTGAAGTAGTTAGTCTTCAGCCGGGATTTAAAAGCTGAGACTGGGGCATCTCTTATAGTAGCCAAAGCAATGCCAGTGATCAGTAAAGTCCACTTTATGAGGTCCTAATTTTACAATAGATGCAGATTTCCCCTGGAAGATACCCTTAGCTTGGTGACAGAAAGTCAGGGATCATATATATTCGAGACTTCCTGTAAGTCACTTTCTAGTCTTGTGCAGAAGCTCTGTTTTATGGCATGTCATTCTTCTGTTTTATGCCATCGGCAAAATCCTACAGAAATCATGTGCTACAGTGAAGAACAGCAGTTGTGAGCTTCTAAACATTGATGAAAAACTAAAGAGTTTTAGAGGAACAAATACAAAAGCTTTGCACTCACTACAAGCACCTGAAATGTCCTTAAGCCACATCACAATATTGTAGGATGGCCAGAACTGGCTTCTCCTTCTAGTTGTTGCCTACTAGCTTCATCCATACTGCTGTAGTGCCTAAAGCTGACAAGTATTTGTTTTACCCCTGCTTCTATTTAAGGAGTGAAGGAGAACCAACAAAAAAGGGGCCTCCACATTAAGCACCCAGTGAGAACCATTTTGAAACTCTCAGCTTTGTGTCAGATACCGCCAAAAGCGCTGTGGTCATTTTGTGGGACACCATTGTACAAAACCTGGACTGTGCACCTTCTGACCAGAAGACTTTTGAGCTTGGTTTTCCCCGGGTGCATGTTAAGGACACTGATAAAAAAGATAAAGTCTTTGTCTGTCCTTGAGAAGCACAAAGATGTTCAGTGCTGTGTTTTTCCACATGGGAACAAACGGCATTCACAGTTGCCAGTCAGAGGTGCTGAAAAAAGACTTTGGATTGCTGCTCCACATTGCGCGAGTGGGTTACCCATGTGTCGGCTGCGTGAATTGTCCTCTCTGGACCACACCAACATTCTGATAAGGCCTTTAGTTGTCTTTTTTCCCCTCAACTCCTGGCTGAAAACTTTCTGAGCTGAGCACAGCCTTCCCTTTGTTTGCAATTTCAATTTGTTCTGGAAACAACGGAGGTTTTTTAGAATAGATGGATTACATCTGAATAGACAAGGAGCCCAGGTCCTCTCAGACTATATAGCTAAGGTAATTATTCAGCTTTGTCATTTTGAAATCAATCTTAATATTAACGTACGATATATTTAGAATCTAGCCAAGTCAGTAGTTTAAAAATGTGTTTTATATCAAGTCATATGTAACAAGTAATAAACACATTAAATATAGTATTTGATGAGGGATTGCTGTCCACAATTTAATAACTATCCCTGCTATTAAACCATGCCAACCAGTGAATTATAAAATGACTTTATGTAACATTAGTGCTTTAAACTTGCAAGTCATTCTATGTAAACAATAACGATGATATTGTTTCTTACTGTTAGCTATAATCCCGTGGATATGATAATTCTGAAGAGGCTTCACCCATAGGTGTGCCCTATATTGGCACTGTGGTAACCGACAACAGTCTAAGCAAAAATCCGGACAAAGCAGGATAAGCACAAATGACTTAACTGCAATTTCAAGATGCTCTAACACTCCGATGTACTGTAACTTTGCTCTTCCAGTACCTTAATGTGGCTTTACTAAATATTAGAGTGTTAACCAGTAAGACTTTAATGATCTTATTAGTGATTGGAGAATAGCCTTTTTTCATTGAGTGACACATGGCATTCTGCGCTGCCACCACTCGGTCAAAGTACTGTATAGCCACCTATGATGTTTTAATGAGAGCAGATACCTCATCTTTCCACAAGACTCCCTGCTTCAAACAACTTGAAGAACATTTGTGTTAGGTATAATGCCGAAGTGGGGGCTGGGTGGTTTTTTGGCCATGGATCCCCTGCAGGTTTTGTTTTTTCTGAAGTTTTTTGCTGTTCTCCCCTGCCATCTGACTTTATCATCAGGCTCATCTTTAGAGACTTAAAAAATGATTCCTATATAAGGACTCTACTCTCTGTTAAAAAGTGTGCATTATCTTTTGTAATCCCTTGTAATAGTGCCAATGGCCAGTTTTTACCAAATCACATTTTCAATAGGTTAGGTTTAAAACACTGCAACAAAAGCTCTCTGGCTAGAATTTAGTGTGCTAAAGTATGTATTTGTGTCTGTAATTATTTACTTTACTTTTTACTCTTTCTATTACATTTCTGCTGTTAGTGAAATATTATAACTGTGTAATTTATTAGAAAAGAAAAAAGAATAGGTTAAAAATAAATTTTTAGAAATTCTATGAACCAGAAGAGTTTAGAGACCGATGCATCTTATTTTGTGTTCCTTCAGTGGAAGCAGTGTTTTCTGTTTGGCTTTCTTGCCACTAGGCAGCACCATTTCTCTTCTCTGTAGATCAATAGGATAGGCAATTCTTCATTGGTTGAAATAAAAATATAAAAATGCATTGCTTGGTGATATTTAATGTGTGCAAGGTGTACAATGTGTTTTTGTTCATTTTTAGTTTGCTATATTTATTTATTCTTTATTTTAGAATGTAAACATATTAGTAGTAGGTTATTAGTTACTCATAGTAATTTAGTTCTGAACACACTGGAGCAGATCCCCATTCTCACTTGGTTGTCTTATACATGTAGCAGCATTATAGAAAAGCATCTAATTAGAGAAAATCACCACATTGTCACACAAAGGTCATTATGAACTCTCCTAAAACAGGCTGCAAAGAAGTCTTGGCTACTCACTGCAGTGAAATCTTTAAGTAACATTTTCTCCTTGGTGTTTAGAATAACAGAGTTCCTATATATTCATATTTTGGATATTATTTTGGCCATATGAGAATGGTGTCAAACACACAATGCTTCACAGCTTGCTGTATATGGGGCTGTGTAGCTGCAGACCAGTCCTAAGGCACATGTTGACTGTCCACCACCGAAAGCACCTACAATGGCCATGTGATTCCCAGAACCTGACCACAGGGCAATGGTAGAAGGTGGCCTAGTCTGATGAATCACATTTATTTTAGATCATGTTGATTTTTAGATTCAAATTAAATTTAGTTGAAATTTTACTTGTTCACTTTTATTGCACTGGCATTAAAATGTTAGAGATTAAATTTACTAATTTACTGTAAATTTTGATCTGCACAACAGTAAAAGATTTACCTAGACTTTGCCACATGTTAAGGAGCTGTCATGACATGTAAACAGTCTCATTACTCTTATTTTAGAAGCTTTACAGACAGTACATTGGAGGAGTTTGTGATTTCCACAAGTCAGGTTACCAAACCATACCATGATGCACCCAGTCATAATACTTTAAATAGTGCAGAAATAAAAGTTCACTGATGCTTTGGTTCTTACCCCAAAGCCTTTTTAGCCTTCTCAGAAAAAAGGGTATTTGTTGAGTCTTTTTCAGTACACAGGTGGTGTTGGCAGACCACGAAAAGCAGTTGGTGATGTGGACACCCAGGAAACAGAATCTGCTAATTGTCTACGGACTGGAGTTGTTGAGGTGGAGTGGAGTGTGACTGCCTTTGTTCTTTCGGAAGTTAAAAATGATCTCCTTTGCTTTGTAGACATTCAGATTGGGGTTGTTGTTATTGCAGGTCAGGTTTTTTACCATCCTCCTGTAGCCACTCTCTTATTGTTGCTGATGAGGCCAGTCACAGTGGTGTCATCCACGAACTTGATGATGCTGTTGCCCTCATGCTTTGCTATGCAGTCACCAGACCATAGAGCATAGGGCTGAGGCAGTAACCATGTGGAACACCGATGTTGGTGAACAGCGTGGAGAAGTTATTTTCCCCAAACCTCACTGACTGGAGTGTATTTGTCAGGAAGCCAAACACCCTGACACAGATAGAACTTTTTAAACCAAGGTCTCTGCCATTTAGCACCAGGCTGGACAGACAATGATGCTGATGGCAGAACAGCATCCTGACATACAGTACAGGCCAAAAGTTTGGACACACCTCCTCATTCAATGTGTTTTCTTTATTTTCATGACCATTTACAGCACTCCATCACTCTCCTTCTTGGTCAAATAGCCCTTACACAGTCTGGAGGTGTGTTTGGGGTCATTGTCCTGTTGAAAAATAAATGATCGTCCAACTAACCTGACTTCTGCACAACACAACTGCTGGTCCCAACCCCATTGATAAAGCAAGATATTCCACTAAATAACCCTGATAAGGCACACCTGTGAAGTGAAAAACATTTCAGGTGACTACCTGTTGAAGCTCATCGAGAGAATGCCAAGAGTGTGCAAAGCAGTAATCAGAGCAAAGGGTGGCTATTTTGAAGAAACTAGAATATAAAACATGTTTTCAGTTATTTCACCTTTTTTGTTAAGTACATAACTCCACATGTGTTCATTCATAGTTTTGATGCCTTCAGTCATGAAAATAAAGAAAACACATTGAATGAGGAGGTGTGTCCAAACTTTTGGCCTGTACTGTAGGTGCTTTTCATTTCCAAATGTCCCCCAAAGCAGTGTGCTGGACAAGGGAGATGACATCAGTGACGATATATTGAGAGTCAAATAATGTCATTATAAATCACACAAACAGTAAACATCTTTCAACAAACCTTGTCAAATCAATAGTACTTCCACCAAAGCACAGTCTTGAAAGATGTCTCAGCATCAAATACTTAACACCAAAATCAACAACATCATCATAAGAATACCAGAAAGACAAATCAGTATTCATGTAATACAGTATGTGCCAGTCAATACACCAATAAAGAATGTTAACAATTAACTTGCTGATTATGTTAACTTTGGTGAAGGGGAAGGCAGCATTGTGGTCTTTCACGTGTACAAACTTCTCAGTAACTTTGCTCTGACGATCCAACTGTCCATGGATGATTTTCAGTAGGTAGTGCAGCTAATGCATCCAGCCTTTGCTGACCTGTCATATTTCATGTAAATGTCTGTATTTTTTAAAAAGTGTGTGAGATTTTCTTGGATTTAATGTTCGTCAATAGTATTATGATCATAATTTTCAGAAGGTTTTTTCAGAAATGGATTACAATGGATAATCTCCAGTGTTTCTTTTTATTTAATTCACTGTGCTAGTTCCAATGTGTGAAATCTATCCTTAACAAATTTCCTTCTGTATTCCAGCGTACTTGTTAATTTAAACAAACAACCAGAAGACACTGTACCAGTTCCTTTCATAATCTTACAAACTTCAGTCACGCTTGCTAACACCTAAAATAATTTCAGTTCCTTTAATCTTCTATTCCTAATTCATACCTGTGAGTTCTGGAATTAGCCTACTCGCTGTTCCTCTAGTAACTGCTATGTCTTTTTGTAATACGGAAACCAATGTTGCACACAGTAATACTATTGAGGCCTCACTGGTGTGTTATATAGTTTAAGCAAATTTTTCACTTGACCTACACTCTACCCATTGTGCTATTGTATATAACCTAACATCCTATTAGCCTTCTTGATAGCTTCTGTACAACTTTCTGCGTTTAGATAGTGACAAGATCACTGCAATACCTTGGTCTTTCTCCATAAGTTGTATTTTCAAGTTTTAAACCTCCCATTGTGTATTAAACTCTAATATTTCTCCTTCCTCTGAGTAATACTTTACATTAATTTGCATTAAACTCCAAGTGCTACAAATCTGCCCAGGTTTGTCCAGGTCCCTCTGTAATGATTGATGTACAGTATAGTAAAAAGAGTACTCATCCCAGCTCTGATTCCTGAAGGACATCACTTTTTACATTACCTGCTTACAAAAATGTTTATTTCATTGTTCTCAGTGTTTAAGCCAATTTTGCACCCATCTAAACGCTGCTTGTTTAATTCCCACTTCTTCGAGTTTAATGATTAACCTCACAGAATTCTAGCATATTAGTCAAACAAGACTCCACCCACATCCCCAAAACAATCCCCGGTCTTAACCCGTGCTGGCTGTTCACTAATAAACTTGTTTCAATTTACATATAAACTTACTAACCTCTTTAAAGACTCTTCGATACATGTTATCTGGTTCCTGTGATATATTACAATTAAGATAATTTAATCTGCACAGCTCCTGTCCCTATATGATAAACACATTACTAAGTACCTCCTTGGAAGTCCCTGTTATTCACTATTTTACTGGCGGTATGTTTTAGTTCACCCCTACTGTTCTCGATACTCTTCTATTCCTCCTCTTTGACAAGTTCTTTTATTTCTAAAATAGTCAAAGAATCTCTTTAGATTATGTTTCATCTTTTTCATAATATTTTTTTCTAACTGCCTTTTAACTTTCCCGATATCATTTTAATCTGGGCTCTTATGCTCTCACAAGCCCTATGATTATCATTGGAATTATTTAACTTTTACATTTTATACAACTGTGTTTCCTTTGCAACTTTTGTTTCAGCCCCTAATTTATCTGCCATGGAGTTCTTTGTAATTCCTTAATGATTTTTCAATTTGGAGATGAACTTGTTCTTCAATATATAATGTCAATTAAGCTATCCTTCATTGTATGTAAAAAAAAAAGATTTTAAAAACTCACCTTGAGCAATGATGGAAAATAAAAAAAATTCGAACAATCAGATTAGGTTGAGTTGGTTGTGAATATTTTAGTAATTCATTAAATTATTCAGGGATGCCTAGTACTTATTTTGCACCATGGACCCCTAATGCAGAGACTACCAACAAAAATTTCTTTGACATCAATAATACAGTTTTGAGGCTCACTTGTTTTGCAAAAAGCATTTTATTGTTGCCCTTTAATGACACGTTTCCTCTGAAATAAAAAATATGGGTAACTCATTGACTCAAAGCAAATTATATATGGTGTTCCTGACAGCATCAGGCTCTAGGCAGAATCCAATACAGAATGTAGGACTGCCAGGCCATTGCAGTATCTGTTAGTTTTAGTTTAATAAAACCTCGGTAAAATATTATATAGTCCTGAGCTAATTAGATTTTTTTCTATTTCACTGTTTCAAATTTTATAATTATTTTTTGGCAAAATAAATGCACATATTTTCTGAAATGGTAGCTTGAAACAAAATGCATCTTGTAACAAAACAATTTATTCCCCTTGCTTTCAATGAATTTCATTGTTTCAATATCTCTACTAAAGAGTTTGTGAACAGATGGAGCTCTGTAGAACTTTTCATGGGCTGAAAGGTTATCCATCTTATAGCTTATTGAAAGTGTGTTAATCTGATCACACCACCATGGTCTTGGCAAAGTCTGGGCATGCTGTGCTGGTAAACCTCTTTCCAATGAAGCAAGGGGCAGGTTTTATTTGTAAATCATTCTGGATTTGGGGCAGTCCAACTGGCCATACCTGCTGAGTGCATTCTGTTGTCACCGTTCCACTTTTTAAATGTAAAACAAATCCTTGTATACATTTTTTCACAACTCCACAGATATAAAAGTAGTGTGTTGGCCGCTTCATTTTTTCCTGTTGATAGATTTCATTGTTCTCTTAGATAAGAGTCAGTTTTTATCCTTAAACATAGTAGTAATCTTCATTTATTTTGTATGAAATATCTTCTAGACACGTTTATCCTATTTTTACACTCACATTTTTGATTTTAAAATTAGACTGGTGCATCTCCTAACACATCACTTGTCCATTGCAAGCAGTACCAGCAGATCACAATCTGTTTCATTAGCTGGTTCAGACCTTTCTGGCCCCTTTCTTTTCTGCACTGTTTCTGTAGGGAGACTTAACGCTGTTATGCATGAAAACAAATTTCAAGCTTTGAATCTGCTGCTTATTTTAGTTTCACTTCCTGAATTAGGATTAAATTAGCAACATTTCAGATGTTTTATATATTTTTGCCATAATCTGATTGTAACATTGCTGATGTTACTGCATCTTTAGGTCTTACTAGCCATTTTTAAAATATGTAATTTTGATTAATACAGTATAAAAAGGCTGAATAAAAAGTTTCAGAATGGGCAGCATGGTTTCCATGTTGTGGAGGAGTCAAGGTCAAGACCTTGCTACTGTACACCAGTAGTAAGACCAGTGTCTCTTCAGTCCTTTAGTTATTAAAATTCTTTACATTTATATAGTGCTTTTCTCACTACTCAGAGCATTTTACATAGTGAGTGAGGAGCCACTTCAGCTCCAGTAATGTGCAACAGCAGCTGTTTTGTGCCAGTATGCTCACCACACATTAGCATTGGGAGGTGAAGGGGTGAGGGGTAGTTAGCCAATTAGACACTGGGGATATTTAGGACGTCAGAATGGCTAAGCCGTGGTGGACAATTTAGCCAGGATATTGGGATACAACGACTATTTAAAAAGGTTGCGCAAGGATCTTAATAACCACAGAGAGTCAGGGTCCCAATTTTACATCACATCTGAAGGACTGACGCATTTCTACAGCAGAGCGTCCCAGTCACTGCATGGGTCATTGGGATACACACTTAAGCCACAGGGTAAGTGCGCCCTGCTGGCCTCGCCAAGACCTCTTTCAGCAACAACCCTATCTTTTCCTAGATGGTCACTCATCCGAGTACTGGCCGGACTCAAACATGATTAGCTTAAGATGGATATCTTGTTCTGAAGTGCATGTGGTATGGATTATGTGAAGGCAACAATGAGTGGTTTTTCTTCAGTTATGCAACAAAGATTCACATTTCAATTTTTTATAAAGTTTGGAAAAAGTGGTTGAGAGACTTGTGAAATGTTGAATTAAATACAGTATATAGAACAGGAACAGTGAGTAAAGAAATGACATTTAAGTGGTGGAGTTATTTCAAAGATGGAATAGAAGGAAATTTTAATTTGCTGAAGAGGCATTAAAAAATGTTATGACTTGCATGAGGAAAAGCTGATTGAGAAATGAGGTTGACCGGGAGAGGAAATGTTAGCAGAAGCTGACGTTGAAACCAAAATGTTAATCAAAATCTTAATAAGAAAACAAAAGTGTTAAAGCCCAGGAAATCTAAAGCACAAGAACTAAACACATACATGTGAAACATTGTTTTTTTAGTGATATTTGCAAACTCTGAAAATGATGTGGCTGATGTCCCCTTTTTTATATGTTGATCAAGTGATTTATGGTATTTCCAGAGACATGCTCCATAACAGCCAGCACCATGTCATAATGATGGTAGTGTATATGGCAGCACCCATAAAAACAAAACAACAAAAGAAGCAGCACAATTATTTATTTAATAACTGAAAATAATATTAGTAAAAAAAATTATTAGAGTATGTGATACATCATTGCTGCATTGTTCATAACTATTCCAAATGGACTTCCTAACCACATTAAAGAAAGTCTGTAATCCTAAAGCTAAATCCAAACAAAAAATCAAAAATTCACAAAAATATAGAAAAAGCAATAGTCAGAATCAAAGGCAAACCTTGACCCTCAGCCAGAATATATACTCTGAGGGTGGTCTTCAGGGGACCTGCCTCCTGAGGCTCCACTGACGGAACATAAGTTACATAAAAAGAAATCTGAGCATGACGCATAAACGCAGAAAAATTAACCAATTCCACATTATTCACAAAGATCATACAATTAAATAAATTAGAAAAAGTCAAAATCCAAAATAGGAGTTAACAGCAAAAAATAAATAGTCATTTTAAAAACAACAAAAAATGAAATAAATAAAACATGTCAGGCTAAACCATGAAAGGTGTAGTTTCAAAACTTTTTATCATTGAGTTTGTCTGCGTTGATTTCAGTGATTACACTGGACATTGCTTTGATCCTGGAATCCCATCTTTACAAAAGCTGAGTTGAGTAACCAGCTATAAAATAAGCTATGATTATTATATTTATCACTCTTCAAAGTTAGGAAAAAACATTGACATATTCTGAAGTTTACTATGGTGGGATTAGAGGAACTCACTCAGTTTATGAATTTAGGTACTCTCGTGTACCCTAACCTTAATTCACACACACTTATACAGGAAAGCCCATGCAATTATGAGTGATGCTTTGCGCATCCTATCACTCCTCATTAGGACTCACAGTATTTGGCTCCAGAAGACCACACGGGTATCCCCCGAGACACTAAAGACTAATGCGCCTTAGTTACTGTCACTGATTTATGTGCTGCTCACTATGGATGGCATCCTTTGTTAGCCACCAACCCTGTGAGAAAGGAGGGGCAATCTACTCTCACCAGGTGCCCTGTATTTAACTCCATCACCCAAGATAGGCAAAGCATGAAAGTTTATAAGCAATTAAACATTTATTAAAATAGAATAATAAAGTTGAAAACATAACTAAAATAGAAAGTTAAAAAGTAAATTAATAATGTATAACTGCAAACTCTGGATAAAAAGCCCTAGATACACCATTGTTTTATAGTCAAAAAACCAGTAGTCATATAGTCATGTGCCTAAACGCCACGTGTGGTTCCAGACCTTTTGGTATCACACATGCACAATTGGTTAACTATTTCAATGATGAACAGCTTATCCCAGAAGCCTTGATTATAAATGTATTTGGAAAACACTTTATGCTGTCAGGTGTGTTTATCTATATGGTATCTCATTTTCTTGGAATAAATATTCCCATCTGGTGTTTAAGTTAAATGTAACCTATGATTAAATGTGAGTTAAACTCTAAGACAAAGTAAACAGAAAATGTGTAAAAAAATACACAACGAACTAAAGCATGTTATTAACAGTGTTACTTTGCATGAAATATTTGTGAGTGAGGTTTGGGATTTATAGGTTAAAAACGAGTTCAGAGTTTAACAGAGTTTAATTACAGTTCACCATAGCTCATCTGAACAAAAGTTAAAGCAAAAAGAAGTCTGCTGTGGTTTTTAAGCAAAATGTCTACAGCTACAGTACATAAAATTTGTCTATCCAGGATATAAAGATAATTCAAACAGAGAGGAATACAGTAATCCCTCCTCGATCGCAGGGGTTGCGTTCCAGACCCCCCCGCGATAGATGAAAATCTGCGAAGTAGAAACCATATGTTTGTATGGTTATTTTTATATATTTTAAGCCCTTATAAACTCTCCCACACTGTTTATAAATATTCCCCGCAGAGTTATACAGCATAATTCCTTTGTATTCTCTTAGATATTAGGTAAGATTCATTGAAATTATGTATATAAACACACTGTTTATATACAGTAAAACCTAAATATTATTTTAAAGATTGAGTGTCTCCGATATCACATATGTTACAGCCATTACGATAGACAGGCCACCAGCAATAAATGCGTACAATGCAAGAAAAATAGTATACAGTAAATGTGTGTACAGTGACACTAAACGTATGTACATGTACTAAGCACTGTAAGAAGAAAATTAATTATGGTTACTCACCAACAATGACACGATGACTTGTCCGATAACAATGAGTTTAATTTTACTGCACAACAAAGGAGAGCGTTACAGCCCTTGTAAAGGAGCCACTTCAGGCGATTGTGTAGCACTGCCGTTGTTCTTCTTCTGGCAGTCTTCAATCCAAATCCCTAAAGCAGATTCCATCCAGACTACTGCCTTATTACATCCACTTACAACTCGTTTTGCACCCTGGTTAAAAGGACACTGCGGCCGTAGATCTTATATTTCTTTCCTACTTTTTAAATAAAAAGAATCGTAGCCTTCAACAAATCCAAAACGTTTACCTTTTCGGCAGTCGTTAACATCTTTTTCTTGCACTTGGGCACGGCCCCTGAAGCAGTAGCAGATTGTTTTGGAACCAAAATGAAGGGCTTGACTATGCACAAAGATAAACACAAAAGAGCACAACTCTTTACACAGCGAAACACGTTGATGCTGAATGAGCGAGACAAGACTTCCTGGTTAACACTGCATTCAGCACGCAGGAACTCAACTGCGTGCTCTGATTGGTTAGCTTCTCAGTCAGGAGAACTTAACTGCGTGCTCTGATTGGTTAGCTTCTCAGCCATCCGCCAATACCGCCCCTTGTATGAAATCAACTGGGCAAACCAACTGAGGAAGCATGTACAGGAAGTAAAAAGACACATTGTCCGCAGAACCCGCGAAGTGAAGAGTGAAGCCGCGAAAGTCGAAGCGCGATATAGCGAGGGATTACTGTATTTTATTAAAAGGTTTTAACCAGGAGTGCATGTTATAAGGTAACATAAAATAATACATCAGAAAGGAATCACATGTATATAGCTGCAAGACACTGAAATCAAAGCAGAATTTTATTCAATCAACATGTTGTTTAAGACTAATTATACTCAGCTTGTTGTAATCTCATGTGCTGAAACATAATAATAGGAAATGAGAGAGGAAGTCATCACTTCACCTGATATCACTTAAAAGAGGTAAACAATGTAGCACAAGGTCCTCAGTCAACACTTAAGATCAATAAAATAAAACAAAAGAAAAACCAAAAGAAAACAGTCTTGTGGCTCTAACCCTCATATAAGAAATAATCTGCTAAATATCTTAGCAAATGAAATGGACAGAACCAGATAGTAAGTGATACTTGTCAAAGAAAATTCTCAGTAATGACCTATACAGCATCGACATACAACTTTAGTTTAATCAAGACGACCTTTTTACTCTACACAGTCTTACTTTTCTCTTCCAAAACCTGGTTAGAGGTCTGTTCAGGAAACAATCAGTGCAAAACGAGTGAAAAAATTGACAAGACTAAATCTTACTGATTTTAATGAGAACCTGAGAAAAAGCTGCTGCAGAATGACTGACTACTCTGAAATGTACAATTTTTACATTGTATTAGTCACTAAAGAAGGGTTATAACAATGAAAAGAAAAGACAGCATGTTTACCATTACCGTTTTATTCTGAAACTTGCCCGCTATATATATACAACCCAAATAGTCCACCTGATTTGACATGGAAATAAATTCTTCATGTAAGTAGCATTAAATAATAATAATAATTTTATTTTTGCATTGTTTGATTAATATTCAATTCAGTTCATTTTTCCTTTTTTTTTTATATAGTGCTTCTCACTGAGTTCAGGGTCAGTGCACTGTAACAAGTTCACTAGCAAAATACAATTAAAAACAAATTTCATATTACATAATGTACACACGTAAAGATGCAGATTAGTTAAAACATTCAGCAAAACAAAGCAATTCAATACTGAATGATATGAAATGATCCTAAAAGCATGTATGTATCAATATTATTGTTGTGAAAACAAAAAATCCAGATTTCAGCATTCCTGGAGAAAATAAATGTTTGGGGGACCTACACTTAGTTATTAGAGTCAAAGACAAAAGCAGAGTCAGACACAGTCAAAGTCCTGGTTGCCTAACCCAACTGGCTGCCCATCCTTTCCAGACATTCTACTGCATTACCTATCTTTGCACTGGCCAGTCTAATAAAACAAAGGATTCTTTAGTTTTATAGTTCCTGATATATGAGATTTGACTTGTGGAAAAAAACAACTTGAAAGTAGAGCTGTGTCACCAAATGTCACAGCAGACTACCAAGAAGAGAAGCAGAATAGAAGAGGGTCAGTAACAAATGTAATCGCTGTATTATGCTGCCTCGCAGTAACAAGACCAGGATTCAAGTACTCCCAGCATGGAGTTTGCATGTTCTCCTCTGAGTGCTGCAATTTCCTCTCACAGTCCAAAGACATGCAACTTAGGTGGACTGGCAATGATGAATTAGTCAGAGTGTGTGTGGTCACCCTGTGATGGACATGTGCCATCTCCAGAAGTTGCCCTGCCTTGTACTTAATGCTTGTTGGGATAGGCTGCAAACCTGCTCCAGATTACGTGCGCTTGGAAAATGGCATGGTATTATTTATATTCTTATTTGAAATGTCTAACAAACAGAGATGCAATATGTACAGCTATGTAGTAGCTTTACTCAGGGTATGGGGGATTAAAGTAGTGAGTCTTCAGTGTGGATTTAAAAGCTAAAACTGATGGGGCATCTTTTATGCAAGCAGACAGGTCACTCCACTGCTTTGAGGCCCTGTAACGGAAAGCTCAACCCCATATTGTTATTTTATTAATCCTTGGAATCTTTAGTATGTAACAATAAATTCAGACTACAAACTAGCATTTTATATGTAAGAATGAGGATTTTGATTTGGCTTTTAGACCTTAAAGATTTCAGCATGTTTATTGTTTATTACATTTTACTTTTACTGTCATTAATTATATATTCATAATAATAAAACATAACTCAGACTAGAAAAAATTATCTGAAAAAAATGCCACATCGGGGAAACCCTCACGCCGACTATGATATTATTAAGCTATTGAATTATCTATTATGTAAACACATTTATTCCATTACAGGGTTGTGGGGAGGCTCAGACTGTCCAAGTATCATTAGATGCAAGACAGCTAGTGATTAGGAAAATATAGTGCATTTGATAGTGCTGTTCAGTCCAAAGTAAGATTAATAATAAATACTGCATGTATAATAAATTACCTTTGCTGTAACAAGCAGTGAATAATCTAAAATGGTTAGTACTGTGATTTGTCATTTCAAGGAATTGATTAAATAGTAATGAGGCCACAATTATTAAATATGAAAAAGAATATAACCGTAAGCATTTCCGTATTGCATTTTTACATTGCTAAGACTTTCTTCTTAATCTTAGTTTCATTTTAGACTATGATGTGTAAGTTACTGGTTACTCTGGTGTTTTCAGTTAAATACATGATCTAGAAGGTGTTGTACAGTCAAGTATTATACTACATATCGATACCTGATTTATATTCTCCTTTTTATTAAGACTAGGTTATATAATTTGCATATGATTGGTCAATGTTACTTGTTTATTAGGGCAGGAAAACAACAACAACAGCAACAACCTTTATATAGCACATTTTCATACAAATAATGTAGCTCAAAGTACTTTACATGATGAAGAAAGAGGAAAAAAAAAGACAAAGTAAGAATTTAAATAAGAGAACATTAATTAACATAGAATAAAAGTAAGGTCCGATGGCCAGGGAGGACAGAAAAACCAAAAAAAACTCTAGACGGCTAAAGAAAAAATAAAATCTGCAGGGGTTCCAGGCCATGAGAGCGCCCAGCCCCCTCTAGGCATTCTACCTAACATAAATGATCAGTCCTCATTGTATTTAGGGTTCACATGGCAGGACTTGATGATGATGGTAATGTGGACTTCTGGCCTTTAATCCATCAATGTAGGGACATCATGGTGCTTTGATCAGGTGGCGGTGGCACAGATCGCCACCACTGAAAACCGGAAAAAGAACAGAAGAGAGAGTAGCGGTTAGTACGGATTTTGAGCCACCATGAATAATAATGATAATTAATTGAATATGCAGAGCATCAGGATTAAACTAAAATGAAGTTATGGGAAAGCCATGTTAAAGTAATGTGTTTTTAGCAGTTTTTTTAAAGTGCTCAACTGTATTAGCCTGGTGAATTCCTATTGGCAGGCTATTCCAGGTTTTAGGGGCATAACAGCAGAAGTCTGCCTCACCACTTATTTTAAGTTTAGCTCTTGGAATTCTAAGCAGACACTCATTTGAAGATCTAAGATTACGATTTGGAGTGTAAGGTGTCAGCCATTCCAAAATATAAGATGGAGCTAGATTATTTAAGGCTTTGTAAACCATAAGCAGTATTTTAAAGTCAATTCTGAATGACACAGGTAACCAGTGACATCAAAACTAGAGAGATGTGCTCAGATTTTCTTTTCCTAGTTAAGATTCTAGCAGCTGCATTCTGCACTAGTTACAATCAATTTATATCTTTTTTGGGTAGTCCTGAGAGGAGTGTGTTACAGTAATCTAGCCGACTGAAAACAAAGTGTGAACTAATTTCTCAGCATCTTACAATGTTATAAGAAGTCTAACTTTTGCTATATCTCTTAAGTGAAAAAATGCTGTCCTAGTGATCTGATTAATATGTGATTAAAAATTCAGGTCAGAGTCAATAATTACCCTTAAATTCTTTACCTCCGTCTTGACTTTTAATCCTAATGCATCAAGTTTATTTCTAATAACTTCATTATATCCATTATTGCCAATCACTAATATTTCAGTACCTGAGAGAGTTTAGTTAGGGGCCTCGCATTGACCACTTCTTCCTCAGAGGCAGGGCAAATCAGTCAGGTGAAGCCCAATTGCAGGACAAGCACCACAGGGCATCAGAACCCCAATCAAAGCTCAACCAGGTACAAATCCACCAATTGTCATGAGCTCAGAGTCCATCTGTCTACAGCCATCAATAGAAAAGAGGATGGATGAAACAAGTCCAGTTCCTGTCAGAAAAAAAGAGTAGGCAACCATTAACATAGACCTTGACCAGTTGCTAGAAGGTCAGAAAAGAGATTTCAAAAGAAAACTGAAGATGACTGGAGAGATTATTTACTCCAACAGGCAGAGAGATTCAGATTGAAAAGCAAGGATCCAAGGACATATATGGAACCATCAGCCCAACCTAAGTCTAGGAGACAGCAAGAGACTGAAAGACTCATGAAGGAAAAATGGAGCCTAAAAAAGTCATTGGAAGAAGGCCACAGTGGAACGTCACACTATTCCATACCAAATGGCTGGAGGGACTGGTGAGTGCACAAGTCAGGAATTGGCTTGGACTGGGAACGGAGCCCTTTCCCTGCCTATATCAAGCCTTGTGGAGGAGTATAAATGTATCAAAGCAAGACTGGATTTGACACTTGAAGAGTCCCACAATCCTTTCATAGGAGATGCTGCACCAATCCTAGGGAGGAAATTAGACGCAATTTCAGCAAGGGCATAAGGAAAGACTTTCCGCAAATATTGGGACATTGTGGAGCAAGTCCAACATGGCAGAAGGGGACTTTGTTTGGGACCAATGACACCCACCTAGCAAATGGCTACACCAAATGAATAATACTGTCTGGTGAATGAGGAGGTGCTCTACCTGGAGGAATAAGCCAAATGTGCCAGAGCAGTCTCCAAAGCTACTGGATGAGGTGGGATAGCATAGAGCAATGTAAAATCACATGGTGCGAGGTTTGGTACATGGAAACGGACAGGCTAAGTTTCATTATCAGGGCCACATATGATGTGCTTATCTTGCCAACAAACCTATCTTTCGTATCGAGAGGATCCAGCCTATCCCCAGTGTGCAGCCCTGGCAACCCTCAGACACGTCTTGGTGGATTGTAAGAACAGCTTAATGCAAGGAAGATACAGGTGGCATCATCACCAAGTACTGGGGTGCTTGACCTGTCAACCAACCAACGCCATCCCCCTAAATGCCCATACTACCTTCCCACAACAAACATCCTTCATCCAGGAAAGGGAGAAACAGCAGACCAAGCCCTCACCTCCGGACTCAGGTCTGCAGAATATGGCCAGGGATTGAGAAGTGCAAGTCAACCTGAATCAGAGACTCACCTTCCCATCTGAAATTACATTCACCAATATGTGCCCAGATTTGGTCCTCTGTGGCTTGTGGCTTCATCATTGAGCTGACAGTCCTTTGGGAGGATGTCATCAATGAAGCATATGAAAGTATACCAGTCTTCCAGCTGAAGCAGAGGAGCGAGGCTGGAATTTGAAGGTGAGTCCAATGGAGTTGGGCTGCCAGTTTCACTACAAGGCTGCTGAAGGAAGGCAATTAAAGAACTCGCCATTGTCACCGAAAGAAGCAGTTACTAGTTGTGGCTGAAGCAAAAGGAGATGGTATGGACTGCCAAATGACCATTTAGTAATAATAATAATTAATAATAATAATAATAATAACACATTTTATTTATTCATAGGCTCCATAGGCGGTTTTAGACAGAGGGCAACAGGGGCCAGTGCCCCTGTACAACAGGCCCTGGCCCCTGTGCCGAAGAGATAAAATTTTAATTAATTACTTATGGTGATATGCACTGGCACGAAGTTTCTCCACATTAAAATTAGTAAAAACCTTCCTCCGGTACACCATTACTGATGAGCTTCTTAGCAATCTAGGGGTGCTAAGCATTGAATCCAGAAGAGCCAAGGCTTTGAACCTTGATGCATTTGTGGACTGTTTTGTAAGAAATCACAAACACAGAATATTGTTATTATAATGTTACAGGCTACTGTGTTGCCAGTGCTAGAGGATGAGAGATTACTGAACAGAACACGTGAGTGTACATTTAAGTTTCATGCTATAAAAAAGTCACTTTATAACAAAATAACTACATACCTACATAAAAAGAATAATATCTTGCATACAAAAAAGAGAAATGTTACTGTACAAAAAGTAAAATTTGTTTAAAGTTTTATTGTGCATATGTACAGTATGTGAAATCTTTTGTTTAAAATTCATTTGTATGTTTTGTTGTTAAATGTTCAATTCATTTTGTTTGTGCTCCAAATAAATTCACGTAATATATTAAAACAAATATTGCCCTCTTTTTTTTTTGTTCTGTGCCCCCATTAAAAAAAAACACTGGCCCCACCCTGGCCCCCCTGGTAAATTTGGTCTGGAACCGCCACTGATAGGCTCCTTTCTAAACATTCAAGGACACCAAACAATAGATAAAACACACATTATAAACAAAACTAAAAATACAAAAATTTAAATCAGACAGCACAATTATAGTTAAAGAGAGAAAGCAGACTTAAATAAATGAGTTTTAAGTTTGGATTTGAAACGTGAGAATGAATAAATGAATCAATCAACTAAATTCTCTGCTCCCCATAGTGGTAAGACAGACGAAGGGGACAGTCAAGTTGATAGAAGAAGAGGATCTAAGGGTACGGGAGGTAATGGCAACATGGAGGAGGTCGGACAGATATGGAGGTGCAAGGTTGTGGATAGCCTTTAAAGTTAACAGAAGAATTTTGACTTCAATGCGGAACTTAACCGGAAGCAGTGAAGCTGCTGCAAGACCGGAGTGATGTGGTGAATAGAGGAGGTTCTATTAATGATGCAGGCAGCTGAATTCTGGACCAGTTGAAGCTTATCTCCTGAACCTTTGCACCAGTACAGTACTTACTTTTTCCTTCTGTCCAGCCATAATTCTGCTTGTGTGTATCTAAACGTAAACTCGCATTTTGATGCTAGTCTTTGTAGTGGCTTTTTACTTTGCACAGTAAATCGTCAGGTTTGTAGGCTAAGCTACAGTGCTGCCATCTGGCTTTCACAGCCTACATGCACACTTCTGACTAGCTGCCTACCTTTATTATTATTAAATTGGATGAACATAAATATAGACAGAGAGGGGATGATAAATTTAACCAGTTTAATAACTGAAAAGAGTCCCACTTTATTCATCTTGCGTTTCTCACAAATATTAAAAAACCTATTGAATGAACTACCTTTTTCCTTTTTAAAATTGCAGCATTCTGCCAATCAAAATAAGTATAAGTGTAACTAGTCAACAAGTAAACAACACAAGGCAAAAAAGGAATCCACTAACTGCAGATAAATGCTTATTTTCTTCAAAAAGAAAACTCACTTCTCAATGCTGCTTAGGTGAGCCCTAAAAACATTCACTGTTCTGCTGTATCTTATAGCCTACTTGTCAGCTTCTTCTTGTTTTTCTTCTTTCGGCTGCTCCTGTTAGGGGTCGCCACAGCGGATCATCTTCTTCCATGTCTTTCTGTCCTCTATCATTTTGTTCTGTTACACCCATCACCCATGTCCTCTGTCACCACATCCATAAAACTTCTCTTAGGCCTTCCTCTTTTTCTCTTCCCTGGCAGCTCTATCCTTAGCATCCTTCTCGCAATATACTCAGCATCTCACCTCTGCACATGTCCAAACCAATGCCACAATCCCCATTACTCTGTACTGTTGATCCCAAGTATTTAAACTCATCCACCTTCGCCAACTCTACTTCCTGCATCCTCACCATTCCACTGACCTCCCTCTCATTTACACACATGTATTCTGTCTTGTTCCTACTGACCTTAATTCCTCTCCTCTCTAGAGCAAATCTCCACCTCTCCAGGGTCTCCTCAACCTGCTCCCTACTATCGCTACAGATCACAATGTCTTCAGCAAGCTACATAGTCCACGGGGACTCCTGTCTAATCTCGTCTGTCAACCTGTCCATCACCATTGCAAATAAGAAAGGGCTCAGAGCCGATCCCTGATGTAATCCCACCTGCACCTTGAATGCATCCGTCACTCCTACCGCAGACCTCACCACAGTCACACTTCCCTCGTACATATCCTGTACAACTCTTACATACTTCTCTGCCACTTCCTCATACAATACCACAACTCCTCTCAAGGCACCCTGTCATATGCTTTCTCCAGGTCCACAAAGACACAATGCAACTCCTCCTGGCCTTCTCTATACTTCTCCATCAACACCCTCAGAGCAAACATTGCATCTGTGGTGCTCTTTCTTGGCATGAAACCATACTGCTGCTCACTGAACATCACCTCATTTCTTAACCTAGCTTCCACTACTCTCTCCCATAACTTCATGCTGTGGCTCATCAATTTTATCCCCCTGTAGTTACTACAGTCCTGTACATCCCCCTTATTCTTAAATATCAGCACCAGTACACTTCTTCTCCACTCCTCAGGCATCCTCTCACTTTCCAAGATTCCATTAAACAATCTAGTTAAAAACTCCACTACGATCTCTCCTAAACACCTGCATGCTTCCACAGGTGTGCCATCTGGACCAACAGCTTTTCCAATATTCATCCTCTTCATAGCTGTCCTTACTTCCTCCTTGGTAATCCGTCGCACATCCTGATTCACTATCTCCACATCATCCAGCCTCTTCTCTCTCTTGTTCTCTTCATTCATAATCCAAACAAAGTACTCTTTCCATCTGCTCAACATGCTCTCCTCGCTTGTGAGTACATTTCCATCTTTATCCTTTATCACCCTAACCTGCAGCATATCTTTCCCAGCTCGATCCCTCTGTGTAGCCAATCGGTAAAGGTCCTTTTCTCCCTCCTTAGTGTCCAACCACTCATACAACTCATCATACGCCTTTTCTTTAGCCTTCACCACCTCTCTTTTCACCTTGCGCCTTGTCTCCTTGTACTCTTGTCTACTTTCTGCATCTTTTTGACTATCTCACTTCTTCTTTGTCATCCTCTTACTCTGTATACTCTTCTGTACTTCACCATTCCACCACCAGGTTTCCTTTTCCTCTTTCCTCTGTCCATATGTTACGCCAAGCACCCTTCTTGCTGTCACCCTTACTACATCTGCTGTAGTTTCCCAACTGTCTGGTAATTCTTCACTACCACCCAATGCCTGTCTTACCTTCTGCCTAAACGCAACCTTGCAGTCTTCCTTTTTCAAATTCCACCATTTGATATTTGGCTCTGCCCTCACTCTCTTCCTCTTCTTGATCTCCAAAGTCATCCTACAGACCACCATCCTATGCTGCTTAACTACACTTTCCCCCGCCACCACTTTGCAGGCTTCAGTCTCCTTCAGATTGACTCTTCTGCATAGGATGTAATCTGCCTGTGTGCATCTTCCTCCACTCTTGTACATCACCCTATGTTCTTCCCTCTTCTTAAAATACGTATTCACCACAGCCATGTCCATCCTTTTGGCAAAATCCACTGTCCTCTGACCTTCTTCATTCTATTTCTTGACACCATACCTGCCCATCACCTCCTCGTCTCCTCTGTTCCCTTCACCAACATGTCCATTGAAATCCGCTCTCATCACCACTTTCTCTCCTTTGGGTGCATTGTTCATCACTTCATCCAACTCACTTCAAAATCTTCTTTGTCACCCATTGCACACTCAACTTGCAATGCATATGCACTAACAGCATTCATCATCACACCTCCAATTTCCAGCTTCATAATCATTACTCTGTCTGACACTCTTTTCACCTCCAAAACACTCTTGACATACTGTTCCTTCAGAATAACCCATACTCCATTTCTTCTCCTATCCACACCATGATAGAACAATTTGAATCCACCTTCAATCCACCTGGCCTTACTCCCGTTCCATTTAGTCTCTTGCTCGCACAATATATCAACTTTCCTTCTCTCAATCATATCGGCTAACTCTCTCCCCTTATCAGTCATACTGCCAACATTCAAATGTTCCTACCCTCAGTTCCACTCTCTTTACTTTCCTCCTTTACTCCTGCCTCCGGGCACGTCTCCCCCCTCTTGTTCTCCTTCTTTTTCTTTGGCCAACAGTAGCCCAATTTCAGCCAGCTTGTTGTCCCCGTATTTGATTTGTCACAATTTTACACCGGATACCCTTCCTGACGTAACCCTCCCCATTTATCCGGACTTGGGAGAGGCACGAAGAAACACACTGGTCTGTGCATCCCCTGTGGCTGGGTTTATAGCCTACTTGTCAGCATTGTTTGTGATTTCTTTTCCGTAGATCTGTTATCTGTATTTAGCTGTTGCTGCTACATTATTTTGTGCTTGACGTGAATTTATTTTGAATAGTAGGTTTTTAAAACGTTTCTATTGGACTCTTTTAGTACTAACCTATTTATTTTGATTCATTTTGAGCATTACATTTTTTACATTAACTGTCTGTGTATTTACTAAAGGCTCTGCACTTTGAATGCAACTTTATTGCATGCAAGCGTGAACCATCAGGTTCTGTGTGGCACAGCACAGCTGCAAGGCCATAAGCAGAAGCATCACATTCCAGTATGACAGGCTTCTTAACATAGTGCACAAGAAGTTCATCTGCTTGTAGCAGAGCCTTTGCCTACTTATACTGTAGGTTGAGTCATAGATAGCAGTCCAAAGCCATATTGATGACTTGTAAGGAAACCAGTGAAGTACATCCAAAACTGTTCCAAGAAAACCTGAATCTGTGTCTTGTTGTTGGGAGATGGTGTCTTAATCACACCAAAGTTTTCACTGGTATATTTAATGATGCATGTGTCATATAGCCTTATAAACACCCTTGTTTAGTTTTATCACCTTTAGTCAATCTATTAAGCAAAATGCAAGAATAGATGACATAATAGGATCACATCATAGGATTCAGATTTGTTCAGAGTCCTGGAGACTTTGGCCATCAAGCTGTATGCCCCCTACTGGCCATTCCATATAATGAAAGGACCCCTCTACCCAGTGATTCCAGTGCTCCTCCATCAGAGATTACTTTTTCTTACGCAGTCAGACAACTTGGCCGTAGGGTATTGGCACCAAGTGCCACTTTTGAGTACCGAGAGGAGAAACAAAATAGGTGAGGGTTAATAACATTATAACTATAATTATATCATATTACTTATGTTTTAGTGGTATTGACTAACATCAGAGATGCAGTCTATTCTGGGTATGTTAAGTTGAAGTAGTGAGTCTTCAGCCAGGAGACTGAAGGGGCATCTCTTACAGTAGAAGGCAGACCATTCCACAGATTAGGGGCCCTATAACTAAAAGCTCAACCTCCCACTGTTATTTTATTAATCCTTGGAATCATAAGCAGATCAGCATCTTGAGATCCTAATGTGCGTTCTGGTTTGTAAGTCATGATAAGTTCAGACAAGTAAGCTGGGCCTTGGCCATTTAAGGCTTTATACATTAAAAGTAGGATTGTGAAATCTGCCCTAAACTTTACCAGGAGCCAGTGTAAGGATTTAGGAACTGGAGTTAGGTGTTAATATTTTCTTGTTCTTGTAATAATTCTTGAAGCAGCATTTTAGATCAACTGGAAGCTTTATAATGAACAATTTGAACAACAAGTGAACACCACGTTGCAGTAGTCAATCCTACTAGAAATAAATGCATGAATTAATGAATTAATTAGAAAACGGCTTATTTCCCAACGTTTTTAAGATGGAGGAAACATGTTTTGGACAGTTTTGTAATGTGCACTCTAAATGACATGCTAGAGTCAAAGATAACACTTAGATTGCAGGCTGATTCAGTAAAATGAATGGTGATTCCAGCTGAGTTAAATAATGACAATATATTTTTGCAATCAGCATCATTCCCTCCAGTAATTAGCATATCTGTTTTGTCTGTGTTTAAAGACAAGTAGTTCTCATCCATCCACTCCTTTGATTTACTAACACAATTAATTAAAGACAACATCGGAGAAACTTCATTTGGTCTAAAAGAAAGGTATAACTGGGTGTCATCTGCATATGAGTGAAAGTTAACATGTTTTCTAATGATAGATCGCAGTGAATCATTAGAACATTAGATCACTCTAGACAAGAACAGGCCATTCAGCCCAACAAAGCTTGACAGTCCTATCCACTTATTTCTTCCAAAAAAACATCAAGTCAAGTTTTGAAAGTCCCTAAATTCTTACTGTCTATCACACTACTTGGTAGCTTATTCCAAGTGTCTATCGTTCTATGTGTAAAGAAAAATTTCCTAATGTTTCTGCGAAATTTACCCTTAACAAGTTTCCAACTGTGTCCCCGTGTTCTTTATGAACTCATTTTAAAATAACAGTCTTGATCCACTGTACTAATTCCCTTCATAATTTTAAACACTTCAATCAGGTCACCTCTTAATCTTCTTTTGCTTAAACTGTAAAGGCTCAGCTCTTTTAATTTTTCCTCAAAATTCAATCCCTGTAGCCCTGGAATCAGCCTAGTCGCTCTTCTCTGGACTTTTTCTAGTGCTGCTATGTCCTTTTTGTAACCTGGAGACCGAAACTGCAGACAGTACTCCAGATGAGGCCTCACCAGTGTGTTATAAAGGCTGAGCATAACCTCCTGTGACTTGTACTCCAGCCATTGTGCTATATAACCTAACATTCTGTTAGCCTTCTTAATGGCTTCTGAACACTGTCAGGAAGTTGATAGCTTAGAGTCCACTATGACTCCTAAATCTTTCTCATAAGGTGTACTTTTGATTTTCTGACCGCCCATTGTGTATTCAAACCTAACATTTTTACTTCCTATGTGTAATACTTTACATTTACTGACATTAAATTTTATCTGTCGCAAATCTGCCCAAGCCTGTATGCTATGCTATGCTGTAAGTCCTTCTGTAATGATATAACAGATTCCAAATTATCTGCTAATCCACCTATCTTGGTATCATCTGCAAATTTAACTAGCATGTCACTTATATTCCTATCTAAATCATTTATATACAATATATAAAAATAACAGCAGCCCTAGCACTGACCCCTGTGGAACACTACTCTTAACATCGACCAATTCTGTAGAGGTTCCTCGCATCATCACCCTCTGCTTTCTGTGTCTGAGCCAATTCTGCATCAATCTAAAAACATCACACTGAACTCTCACTTCTTTTAATTTGATGCCCAGCCTCTCATGCGGCACCTTATCAAATGCTTTCTGAAAGTCAAGATATACATTATCATAATCTCCACTTTGATTGTATCCTTTTGTTGCCTCCTCATAGAATTCCAGCACATTAGTAAAACACAACCTCCCTCTTCTGATCCCATGCTGACTGTTCAGAATAACTCCTGTCCTTGCCAGGTGTTTGTTGCTCAGTCTTGTCTTTAATAATTCCTTCCATTAATTTTCCTGTGATGCATGTTAAGCTTACTGGCCTATAGTTGCTTGGATCTGCCCTGTCACCCTTTTTATATAAAGGGATGATATTTTCCATTTTCCAGTTCTTTGGAATCTCTCCAGCGCACAATGACTTCCTAAAAATATGTGTCAAGGATTTATATATGTACTCACTAGCCTCCTTAAGAACTCAAGGATAAATATTATCTGGTCCTGGTGATTTGTTTGATTTCAGCTATTTAATCTGAGCAGCACTTCTCCCTCTACAATTTCCAAATCCCTCAGTACCTCCTGAGTAGTCGTGTTTACTTCTGGGAGGTTATCCACTTGCTCACTTGTGAACATCTCAGAAAAATTTAAGTTTAGGGCATGTAAAGTGAAAACAGTAAAGGTCCCAGTATTGAGCCTTGTGGGGCAGCATATCTCACTTCTTTGTGTAATGACGGAGTACTGTCAGCACATTCCTGTACATATTGGAATCAATTAAGTAAACCCAAAGTCATTTTCCAGCCAGATTAGTAAAATAGAATGGTTAATGGTGTTAACTCTGCGTTTAAGTCTAACAACATAACTACACTGGAGTTTCCTTCATCAGAGGTTATCAGAATGTCGTTTACAACATGCGTTAGTGCCATTTCTATACTTTGACCAGTGCAAAAATCAGGCTGGAATTTCTCAAATGAATTGTGACATGTGAGGTGTAGCTGAAACTGTATTTTCAAGTATTTTAGAGAGAAAGGGTAAATTTGGTATGGGTCTATAATTATTAAGATATATTTGACTAAAGGCACGGTTCTTACTTACCGGCTCACTGGGTAGTAGATGTTGTCGTTCAAAGGGTAACTCATGTGGATTGGTGTCAGCATTTGGATCCTGTTTGGATGCCTTACAAGCTTTGGATGCAAGTGTGACTTCATGTTGGTCCCTTTTTCAGAACACTGTTAAAAGTAAGAATTGAGGTGGTTAGTGACAGATTGCAGTGAGTTGCTTTTTTTGCTCAGACAATGGCTTTGTGGTTCCTTTGCCTTTTTCAAGCATGTGATTATGATGCGGGAGAAACCAGTTTCAGAGCAGTCATTTGGTGGAAGTGCAGATGTAGGTTAGATTTTGTTTGACACTGGAGCTCTAGTTGTCTTTATAGGGAAGAGCTGGAGACTAACTGGGTGTCAGAAGGGACAGGTATAGGCAAGCTGCATTGAATGAGGGTGGACTTGGCTGCTAAACTCTCTTACTTAGAGATGAGCTGTACTTTCTCACTAAGGTATTAGAAAGGGAGTAATACTGAATACTACTGAATTTGGGCTGATTTTTTAAGGCATGTTTCAGTGCGGAGAAATTTTATTGTATCTTGTGATTTGGGTGGAGTGGTGGCTCAGGCTAGCTATCTGCTGTGGCAATCGGAAGGTTACTGGTTCAAATCCCATAAACGCCAGAAGTGGGCCCTGAGCAAGGCCCTTAACGTGCAATTGCTGCAGACGTTAATCTGCATCCAGCCCTGCAAGCAGGCCCTCCAATTTACAGGGAAAACTCTGCGGTTGGTGGCAGGATTGGCACTCCAGCCACTGCAAAAAATCTCACACTGTTCAGTGTGGTGCTGAGGTGTCACCCATTGCACGGCTGCACTCGGATTTCAATCCAGCTGTTTTGCCATATGGTGGGTGTGGCAATGCGTTGTAATCAGCACATGCTCCCAACCTTCTCCTCCTCCTCCTTCTTGTGAATTGTTTTCTGTTTTTGATTTTGGGTAGGTACAGTCAAGACGTTTAGCGAACACCGACAAAATAAACTTTGAACTGTTTCTAAATTATTTGAAAGTTTTGCACAATGTTTTTGTAACTGTTTTTGTAAATGCACTTTGTTTTAGTAACTGCACTTCTTGTGCTACCACTATCACTGTTCTGCTGGTCCTTGGAACTTATTATACTTTCCCAGTTATTGCTAAAAAATAAGTTGAAGACAATAGGGTAAATTGATGCCTTTTTAATTTACTCTGAACCCAGGAAACTAGGGGGCAGCAAAAGTCTATTTCTCACTTTGAATACTCAAGTCAAACATCAAAGATTAGATATAACACTGTCTCTAAATACATATCCTGCTTCTCTGAGGAATTACCTTAGAGTAAAATGTCATCCAGGTATGACTGTACAATTTGAACACTGTCCAGCCCACCATCCATAAAATATTTAAAAAATGGCAACCTCTTTAAAAACTCCAAATTGCAGCCATTGGGTGCAGTACAGCCCCCTATTTGTGTTTATTGTTAGCAGCTCAGCTGAGAGTTCATCAAGAACTAGCTGCTGATATGCTTATTAAAGATCTAATTTAGTAAAGATGACACCCCCTGCCAGTGTGGAGAACAGCTTCGTGACAGTTGGCAAGAGATAAACATCAGGTTTTGCTGTTGTATTAACAGTACATCTGTAGTCATCACAGATTCTTAAGCTGCCACCCCTTTTAATGACAGGGATAATTGGTATTGCCCATTTTGATTGTTGCTCTGATACACAAATGTCTTACTTAACAAGATGATCAGTCCTATGTTTAAGAGTAAATTGTGCAGGGCTTGCTTTATAGAATTCATATAATTCATCTATACTAATAAAAGGCAAAGCCCTCACTCACTCACTCACTCACTCACTCACTCACTCACTCACTCACTC
>JANRMT010062854.1:2120878-2159548 GCA_026402145.1 Polypterus bichir lapradei | reverse complement strand
TGTTGAACTTTCTTATTTATGGCCCGATCTTCTCGAAATTTTATAGGCGGCTTCCCTGCACTAACCGAAACCAATGTACGTACTTATTTCGTTGGTATGATGCCACTGTCGGCCACCATATTGAACTTTTCAACAGTCTTTGTTACTTATGGGCCCATCTTCAAGAAATTTGGTACATGGGTTCCCAACGCTTGCTGAATCCTACTTACGTACATATATACGTCCATAGCCTGCAGCTCAGTCACTGTGTGAGGTGCCGTTGGTTCCCCATCCCAACGCCTCCCACGTTGTTGGCTGCCTGCCTATATAAGACCGTCCGTCGCTCTGGTCTCTACATTCCCTTCCTTGCTTCGCCACGGGATTCATGTCTCCCTACTGTTAACTACAGCCTTTTTGTTTAATCCACGGCTTCTCCGCTGTTTTATTGTTTGTTTATTACAATTGTAGTTATTGTATCGGTATTTTAGACTTGCTTTACATTGCTCAGGTACCCATTTCCTTTATCATTCCAACCCCCATTACCATGTCTATCAAGGTGATCACTATTGATCAAAGAACTGTCACTTACTGAGTGGTTTTCATGCCCGGAGATGGCACCTACCTTTTCCATTCTCTTTGTTACATATTGCACGGCCATATTAGGCTCACTCTTGATATCCGGAAGAACATTGTGTCTTATGTATTGAATGACTGGGACAGGTTCAAGGTGTGGACTGATGACGGTACAGGAGATAATTATACTACACAGGAGCACTATAAGAGTGAAATGCTTAAGCCCTTCACCTATGGTTCTGCATGGAAGTTGATGGCTGCCGCTGAATTGTTCGGTTGTCGCTTTCAAGTGTACCGAAATGGCCAAATATTTTACACCTTTCGACAACCGCCAATGCCTCTTAAACATCTTAGATTCACAGGTGACGATTTCAGTAGTGGACACTTTGATGTTTATGAGTGTTTAAACTCTCAAAAACTGGATGTAATCTTATCAATGAAACTGGTTGTGTGCTTACAATGCTTGACAGATGCCGAATGTCACTTCAACACAACAAATCCTGCAAATACTATTGTAATTGAAACAAACCATGAAACTCAAACCGATTATGACAGCAGCAACCCAAGCTGTGAGATTTGAGACAAGATTACTGTTCACATGGCCAACTTTAAGTTACATGCTCAAGAGTAAGCTCAGCACACAGCTTGGTCATATTACAACCGGAGGGCCGAACTGACAACATGGTATACAAAGAGATCCTTAACAAATAATTATTGGCATATTTCCCCTCAGTTTAAAAAGGTTAAATTTTCTTCTTAATAAAAATTTTAAGGCAGTACTTCGCCGCTGCGAAGCGCGGGTATTTTGCTAGTATACTATAAAATTCACTTCAGCAAACACAGGTGGTCCTTCAGCATGCTGCGACTTTCTAGAACATTTCTGAATACCATTCCAGGAGAAATGTTACATTGTGCAGGTATATTATGTGGATACCTGTTAATTCGTTTCCAGGTGCCTCAAACCAGTGCTGGCCTAACAAGCTTCTACCTTTACCCCAAATAACAAAAACTGATAATGTAGTCTTTTTACTGACATTTGATGTTCCCAGGCACTTGAGACCATTGCATCAGCATACCATTGTATGTACCAGCAGAGGTGGGTTATGTGGCCATGTGTCATCACTGAACAAATTACAAGCTGATCTGGAATCAGCTTCCACTTTCACTTTTAGGTGCCTGCCATCCAATGCAGCTGTAGCCTTGTAAGCAGGCTTCTTGCGGTTCTAGGGACCACATATCCATCTTGGGCTTCCATTTATAATGCTGTATTTTCTAGATGTGAAAGGAGTAAAGTGAGCTTTTTTCAAGTCCGCAATAAAATGCCATTTTTTCAGTTAGTGGACATCTCTGTGTTAAACTTGTATGTCTCAGCTGAACAACACCTACTCCACCTGAAACAGTTTCTTGGATTTAGGTGGTCTTATTTTCTGAGCTATGTTTGTTGGAATCATTGTGCGTAGCTCTTCCACATCATTAGCAGTTACTGTGTTCTCAGTTCTCAGCATGTGCATGTTTCGGTGTGCTATTTCTACTGCCAGGGCGCACTTCTCTGCAATCTTAAACATTAAGTTTGACTCTGTTACTAGCTGATGATGAAGCAATGAATGTGACACACCACAGACAGTCAGTATGTGATCATACTGCATGAATTTGATTTGTTCAGTTGAGCAGTCCGCCTCATATGTGACCTCAGACATATCTGGAAACACCTTCATGTTAATAAATTAAAAGTACTTGCTTTACATAACTTAATGGCTAGTATGTTGTCAGTATGGAAACTCAATTACATGTGCATATTGAGATTGGATGAATTAATAAACCCAAATTCACAAGCTGACAAGCTGGGATAACAACTTATGCAAGAGGCTATGTGTGCAGTGCCAGGGATATTTTTTTTAATTACTTCGTTTTATTACTCTGACTGAATAGTGAGACAATGAGGAATTAACTCAGAAACATGGATTTTTTGTTTTTAAAAGTAGAGCTACAAATAAGGGCAAGACCCACCCAGGGTTAGTCCTCATTCAGTTGTCGGGTACTGTCGAAATATTGGATAAGGAAAGTCATGTGGCAGTGCCTCAGCATTGTATAAAAGACAAAGGTTGTGTCTTCCTAATTACAATTTTATGTCTCATTTCAGCAAGCATGGGATTGTACTGGCAAGTGTAGTACAGCCATGAGCAGGTTTTGGTGTTCAAAGTTGATTCGGAAATGGGGATGTCTGTTCCACTACCTGGAATGCTTTGTGATAGTGGGCAACTTAGCGGAGAAGGCATATTCTGGTTAATTGAACATCATCTTTTGTTGGTGCTTGGTTGGTCTCATTTTGCATCTCACCTTGCTATCTCTTCCAGTATTGCCATATTCTAAAATACAGATTTAAATATTGCATACATTTTCAGCCTGGCAGCCATCTGATGACCTAAATATTACATTGGCTATGATTTGCCTAATCTGATTGAACAAGTCATTCAATTTAATATCTCACAGCTCTCAGTTGTGTAAGGACAAGCAATGATAACAGGTAATGCACTTAAATCAGCACACATTAGAAGATTCAAACATAGCTCTGTGAGACAGTATGGGAGCAGTGCGACATATTGTGTAGCCGTGGTTTTTCTGGACAACATGAGACTGGCAAATGAGTAAAACATTTCTCCACATACCTACTTCTTTGACACAGAGGCATTGTACCAAGTCACTTTTCTATAAAGTATAAGGGGCACAGTTATGTTCTTCTTGCGCAGCCTTTTCAAATTAAGAGAATTTAGCCAGAAGTGCCACCATTTCTCCCATTCCAGTGGTGGTTAAATAGCAAAAGGTGCTCCGCATCCAAATTCTGATCAGCATATCACCTTCTGCTGGAATCACTCCTGGTTCAAAATTTCTTTATATATTATTATTGATACCACATTACTGCTTGTACCTACAGTCATGGCCGAAATTATCGGCACCCCTGGAATTTTCCCAGAAAATTGTTGCAATTACAATTGTTTTGGTATACACATGTTTATTTCCTTTATGTGCATTGGAACACAAAAAAAAAACAGAGAAAAAAAGCCAAATCTGACATCATGTCACACAGAACTCCAAAAATGGGTCGGACAAAATTATTGGCACCTTTTCAAAATTGTGGGTAAATTGTTTTATTTCAAGCATATGATACACGTTTGAACTCACCTGTGGCAAGAAACAGGTGCTAGCAATATAGCACTCACACCTAAAGCCAGTTAAAATGGAGAAAAGTTGACTCAGCCTTTCTGTTGTGTGTCTGAGTGTGCCACACTAAGCATGGAGAACAAAAAGAAGAGCAGAGAATTGTCTGAGGACTTGAGAACAAAAATTGTGGAAAAATATCAACAATCTGAAGGCTACAAGTCCATCTCCAGAGATCTTCATGTTCCTTTGTCCACTATGTGCAACATAATCAAGAAGTTCAAAACACATGGCACTGTAACTAATCTCCCTGGATGTAGATGGAAAAGAAAAACTGATAAAAGACTGCAACGAAGGATAGTCCGAATGGTGGATAAACAGCTGCAATCAACCTCAAAACATATTCAGGCTGTTCTGCAGACTCAGGGTGCAACAGTGTCAGCTCTAACTATCCGTCGACATCTGAACGAAACAAAACGCTATGGCAGGAGAGCCAGGAGGACCCCACTGCTGACACAGAAACATAAAAAAGCCAGACTGGAGTTTGCCAAAACGTACTTGAGGAAGCCAAAATCCTTCTGGGCGAATGTCTTGTGGACAGATGAGACCAAGGTAGAGCTTTTTGGTAAAGCTCATCATTCTACTGTTTGCAGAACACAGAATGAGGCCTACGAAGAAAAGAACACAGTACCTACAGTCAAACATGGTGGAGGTTCTAAGATGTTTTGGGGATGTTTTGCTGCCTCTTGCACTTGATACCTTGACTGTGTGCAAGGCATCATGAAATCTGAAGACTACCAAAAGATATTGGGGTGCAATGTAGGGCCCAGTGTCAGAAAGCTAGGTCTGTGTCAGAGGTCATGGGTGTTCCAGCAGGACAATGATCCCAAACATACCTCTAAAAGCACCCAGAAATGGTTGAAGACAAAGCGCTGGAGAGTTCTGAAGTGGCCAGCAATGAGTCCGGATCTAAATCCGATTGAACACTTATGGAGAGATCTCAAAATTGCTGTTGGGAAAAGGCGCCCTTCAAATCTGAGAGACCTTTAGCAGTTTGCAAAAGAAGAGTGGTCGGAAATTCCAGTTGAGATGTGTAACAAGCTTGTTGATGGTTATAGGAAGCGCTTGATTTCAGTTATTTTTTTCCAAAGGGTGTGCAACCAAATATTAAATTGAGGGTGCCAATGATTTTGTCCAGCCCGGTTTTTGAGTTTTGTGTGAAATGATGTCAGATTTGGCTTTTTTTCTCTGTTTTTTGTGTTGTTCCAATGCACATAAAGGAAATAAACGTGTATACCAAAACATTTGTAATTGCAACAATTTTCTGGGAGAAATGGTGCATTTTCTGGGAAAATTCCAGGGGTGCCGATAATTTCAGCCATGATTGTACTCCTTACAAGGAAATATCAAACCAGATGCATGCACGCTTGGCAAAAAAAATATTGCTACACCTAATTTGCTGACGAAAGAGAAAGGGGGATAAAGCGAAAAAATGTTATGATTCGGCTTTTTCTTTTTTAAAATCCTCCTAACATTCGGCTAGAAAGTAACTACAATAAGAATGCCAGTCAAAAGCAGCAGCAATTTAAGTAGTCAGCAAACATGCAAATAATCAGCAATTTGCCCAGTATAGATTACTGTGTTCTAAACACTCCATGTTATGAGAGTAAAAGGTACAGTAAGCCAAGCATTAAAGAAAAGCACAAACTATAATGTTACTCAAGTGATGCTAATAAAGCAATCACTTCATTGAGGCTGTGGCTCCTTACTAGCCACACAGTATGCCAGGGGGTATACACATTACATTGTAAAAGTAGATTGAGTTTATTCAATTAAATTATTTTAGTTAAATAATTCATCATGTACTCAGAGACACCAATGGGCACTAAGCAGAAATACAGTCAAGTGAAATTAAGGAAGCAAATCTCCCGACAAGGGTTTATGTGAATCATAATAAACTGCAGAGCATGTACTGAAGAGGAGACCATATTGATTAAAAAGTCTCAATGAGATGTCGGGACAATTTAGCTGTCAGGTAACAACATGAGTTTAATTGTCCAAATAGTCTGTTCTCATTTTCACAGTTTCCTGCATTTCTTATGCTCTTCTAATATCCTCTTCCCTGTTACTTTCTCAAAAGGGGCTGGAAATTTCAAATTGCTGCAGAGAAATAATGTTAACAATTTACAGTTTTTTGTATCTGCATTACATTAAATGGGCCACTGATTAAAACACTTATTGTAGCAGCTCATTTACTTAGTCCTTCATTAATGTCAGTACATTTCTTTAGGACAAAAGCTCTATCATGTATAGGACTAGAATTGCAGTCTGTTGAGTTGGTGTATTTTGTGGGTATCACACAGTTCTTTCTAGCCCCAAGGCTTATGTGAATTGGCAGACAACAGCAGATATTTCATATGAGAGTAGAGAGCAGGTGTTACAATGACAAGACGTTTTGGTCCTAACACAAGATTAAAGAGGTTTCTTCCGTTTCTGAAAGCTTTATTTTTAACACATCTGCTTCATTGGGTAGAAATATTATGAAATGTTCAGTTAGATTCCTTGGAGCCCAAAAAACTGTGCTGTAAAGCAAATAAAAAATGTAAAGTTTATAGATCAAGAACGACAGGTGTCTGTGAGATACATATATATATAAAATATAATGTGGTGGTCAGATAGGGATCCTTTCCATAACCGGCCTGGAAGGACCGGGAGAGGGACAATACCTCCCCTGGGCCATGAGAGGGCAGCTGCCCTGGTTTGCATGGGGGCCACGGGATCAGAGCTTAGAAGCTCATCCCTGTTGGGGCCTGTGGCCACCGCCAGGGAGCGCCCAGAGGATAATGGAGCCCTGGACTGCAGCACTTCCGCCAAAACTGGAAGTGCTGCCGGAAGAGATGCCAGGCACACCCGGAGTGCTTCTGGGTGATCAGGTGGCACTTCCGCCACACCAGTAAGTGCCGTCAGAAGATCATCAGGAAGCACCTGGAGCACATCCGGGGCAGTATCAAAGGACCCGCCTTACTCCATTAGAGAAGCTGGAGTCGGGAGGAAGAAGGCAGAGCTTGTGTGTGGAGAAGTGAAGGCAGCAGAAGAGAAGAAAAAGAGTGGAAATGGACTGTGAGCATTGTGGGTGGTTAAGGCACCGTGTGAAAAAGGAAGTGAGAACTGTGAATAAAAGCGTGTCTTTGTGGACATCTGGTGTCATGTCTGTCTGTGTTGAGGCTGATCTTTCCACAATAGATATATAGATATATTTGATTGTAAAATATATATTTGATTGACACTTGATTGTAAAAGATCAGATGTTTGCTTTACCCAAACTAATTGTAACATTAACTTATTCTAGATGAGCAATGTAAAGCTGCAGTATTTTAAAGATCTGTTTTTTCACTTTGCTTCCACAATCAACATTTTCTTATTATTGAATGATTAGTAAAACTTGCAGCCAGACACTCTTATAATGTAGTGTTCTACAAGTGTTCTCTGAACAGTTTTACTAAACACAATGTTTTGAAATCTACACCCTAAAAAGCCTCGTCAATATGTCAGCCAACACATTGTATCCCACAGTTAGTCTCAACATTTTGTTATTTACTACTAAAATATGAAAAACGTTTCTGTTTTAACAATGTGTTTACACAGATTATTGTACAAACGGAACACACATGAAATGCATGTGTTTCAAATAACGATCTATTATTTCCACTCTAAAACTCCAGCACTACACTCCCAGATAATCAATCAAGGCATGAGCTGGAGAACTTTGTGAACGTTCTGCGGGGGTGGGAGGATGGGATACCAAGCTTGCTTGCTGCTTGTCTTTATCGGCACATTTATAGGACAAAAGACGCTGACTGAGAGGTGCGATGGGATATAAGGTTGGCCAGATCTATGAGATTTTTCGTAGGCTCTGGTAATTCTAGTGTTAATGGCTCTTATATTTAAATAACAGTTGCCAGAGTACCACTAGGATTTTTTTTTTACTTATTATTGATACTTGTTCCTGCTGTGGCCGTTGCTGTTGACATTACCATAATAATAAAATATATAAAAAAAAAACACATAGTAATGCACATTTAAGTTTGTATATGGTGGAATATTTATTTATTTTTTATTTGAATATTCAAACCTTATTTTTCATCTCATTTGACAGTATTGTCCACAGCACTTTTCCTTCCTTGCACACAGTGTTGCTGTAATTAGCAGCAGCCACTCGCAGTGCTAAATTGGATCAAGTGTTACAGGATTATACAGTATATAGTATATATGAAGGCGTGCAGTATATTTTCATTAAATTACATTAACTGTAAGTTTAAACTGTATCCAAAGCCTTCCTTAACTCCGGCTTACCCCATAATCTTTTCCAGCCACAGAAAGCACAATTCCCTCTGCATAGCTTTCAGTCTGTCCACAGTAGTAAAGGTTGATAATTCCAAGGGAACAAGTAGTAAAAGCAATATTTAAATTAAGTCAAAGGTGATGAAATTATATTTACTGGTTTTATTGGTTAAAAAAAGCCATAAAAGTAATTTGTATGTAAAATTGATATATAACCAACCTAGATCATGTTTGTAATACGGAACAAAACTGCAGATGTGTAGGCAAATGGAATATGTATTTCAACTTTTGAAAGTCAAATTCAGGCAAATACATTCTTGATAGTAATACTGATTTGAGCTAGTAATCTGTATTAGTGCCTTTAAAATAAAGACAGGCATTAATGTTAAAGGCAGGCATTAGGTAGATGTTCCCAAATATATTAATTCTATTAAGTAATGTATCGATAAATTACAGCATGTATTAGTACAGTCTGTATGAGAATCTGTAAGGCTTTTTGTTACAACAGGCGCTATGGAAAATACATATTTTGAAAAGTGATGAATCAGTCACTGTTTTGCCTTGGTTATGTATTGTATATTCTAGGAAATGTAAAACATCTGCCTGAAGAGCAGTGCTTGCTGCGCATTTTCATGCAACCTTCTTAAATTATTTCATATAATTTGTGCTTCCAGATGCCATCTGCTGGTGAAAGTCGATAAATTATATTACAAAGACAAAAAAGGGTATGCCTTACATAATTTACACACGACTGCGTTCATGTGAATGAAAACTGAAGTTGCAGTGGATCAAGATAGGAGTATGTTGTGGTGTGAAGTTTCCTTCGCTTCCTGGTTGGGGCAAGAAAGTATGCTTCTGTTTCTCCAATATTAGCTTCTTTACACTGGTTGACCGTCAGTTTTTGAATTGATTTTAAAATCTTGTTGCTAGTTTTTAAATCTTTACATGGGCTTGCTCCTGCCTGTTTATCCGAATTGTGTGCTTTACACCAGCGATCTAGAGTGCTTAGATCTTCTGGTCAGTTGTCTCTTGTTGTCCCTCGTACTAAGTATAAAACTAAGGGGGAACAGAGCATTTGCAGCTGCTGCTCCTCGCCTGTGGAACTCTTTAACTCATTACATAAACATACTACAATTGAACTGTTCAAAACAAGATTAAAGACTCATTTCTGTTCACTTGCTTTCCGTGACCTTCAGTAATACTGATGGTTTGCTCATTGTGATTATGTAATGTTACTTCTATTTATTACTTATTTTATGTTCATATATTTTATTTCTATTTATGTTATTTATGTTATTTGTATGTTTTCTTTTATTCTATTATTGTAAAGCACTTTGGCCACAGCATTCCTATGTTGTTTTAAATGTGCTATACAAATAAATTGATATTGACATTGACATTGGAGTTCAACAATAACTAAAATCCAGTGATTATAGAGTGCTACATTGTTTGTTCCACCCCCTCCCCAGGTTTAATGCAGTCAATAAGATGCAGTAAACGTTTACCAGCTGGAAGGACATTGCTAGGAGCAAGGGTCTGTCCAGTAGGAAACCAGAGAGAGAGCGACAGAGACCGTGGCCGGGAGATAGCAGGTTGGCCTGCCATTGTAGAATAGCTGGGTGGCCAGGCGTCAGTAGACACTTACGCAGGGTTGTTGTCTAGCATTTACGAGCTAAGAAACTGCTAAAGACCCATTAACTACTGGGGGAATCCATCCCACACAAAGAAGGTGGTGGGGCCTCAAAAATAGGTAAATTGCTTAAAGCCCCAAAATTGCTAGACGCTGTCTTGCCATCCAACAACTAGAGGGATGCAGGGTCAGAACAGACCACCAAAGGAAGTTCTAGCTTGCTGTGCGTGTAGCCAAAGGAGGTTCATATCTGACCCAGATGTGATTATGGGGTTTGTTTGGCAGGACTTTGAAGGTCCTGCACTACTTGAAAAGATTTTTCACATGTTTTATCAGGTTAGAAGATGACACGTCCAGGCAGTGACTTATGAGAACTGCTGGAGTATGCAGTACTTAGAATTACCAAATTCTCAAGTGTAAAAGGCCCAAAATTGAACATCTAAAATATTTGGGTTTATACAATAAATATAAGTATATGCTGTACACATAAAATGATAGGTGTAAGAAATCATTTATAAATCTGGTTTCATATTGAATGGGAATAATTATGATTGTTTATTTATGATGTCTGTAACCATACTTAATAGCATGTTAAAAAAGACACCAAATTCTGCATATCCACAGTTTCTATTTTTCCATACAGGGTCCACAGTTTTTTCCACATTTGTTAGCCTGCTTTTTGTGTTGTGCCCATTTTTTTCATAGAATATATTTTTGGGTCATTTTGTGTATTGCCAGGCATCGCTATTTACAGCGCTTTACCTGAACAGCTTTGCTGAGTGGTACACCATATACCTCCAGTGCAATTTCCTAACAAAGACAACATTAATTCCAAACAGTGCTCTGCAATTACACGTTCAATTAAAACTTCACCATTTCATTATAATTGAGCACTTGTCTGCAGTGTTTCAAAAGTGAATGTCGTATACCAATTGCATTTTTAACACATGACTCAGAATAACATCAGAAATTATCTAAATCTTGCCAAAAGTAGGTCTAACTGAAAAATGATCAGTTTTGCTGAATGTTGTATAGCTTACTGTATTCTCACTTCAAAGCTGCTCCTTCTTGTGCTCATTTACAGAGTTTTGTGTTTATTAACCTGTCCATCCACCTCCCTCATATTGGTACCAATGCAGTCAAAATATTTACCAAGCTCTGATTTAGATGGCACTGCTCTCCCCTTACACTGTGTGATAAAGCACTATATGAGCGCGACCCGACACAGACAGACACTGGAGGCACATGTATTAAAAAACAAAACAAACTTTTATTTTCTTTTCCCCATGTCCTGCAGGCTCAACACAGTCCCACTAAGACCAAAAAGCACAACCACAAACAATCTCTTCATAGAAAAAGGCAGGCTTTGCATTCAGAGGTCAATCTATTAAGAACCAAAACAACTCATTGCTAAACAACTCATTGCTAAATCAAGACATCATTACTATGAACATAGAGAGAAAGCTAATAAGCTCTTAGCTCAATAAATCCACAAGCATGAAGTTCGCTATGCAATCCCAGCAATCATCAACACAAATGGAGGTAAAATCATTGACCATAAAAGTATAATGCACACATTCAGAGACTACTATAAATTCTTATATTCTACTGAGTTTAAAGAAGACAATACACAATCTAATGCATTTCTATATACATTACAGATACCACAAATAGATACTTTTATTGCAGAGGAACTGGATAAACCTTTGGTGCTGCCAGAATTACTAGATGCTATAAAGTCACTTCAAAGCAGGAAAGCAGCAGGCCCTGATGGCTATCCTGTAGAATTTTATAAGAAATTCTCCACTCAGCTAGCTCCCCTCTTATTAGCAACATTTACAGAAGCTAGAGACAATCAATTTCTACCTCACACTTTTCGCCAAGTATTAATCACCATCTTTCCTAAACAAAACAAGGACTTATTACAATGTGCATCATACAGACCAATTTCACTTCTGAATAATGATGTTAAGATACTCTCCAAAGTCTTAGCTAGAAGGATGAAGAAAGTATTGCCTTCGGTAATATCACAAGAACAAACTGGATTTATTAAAGGCCGACACTTAGCTTCCAATCTTCGACACCTGTTTAATGTAATATATTCACCAGCAAAGTCAAACACCCCAGAGATATTATCATCATTTGATGCAGAAAAAGCATTTGAGATGATTGAATGGATCTACCTTTTCACTACATTAGAGAAATTTGGGCTTGGATTGAATATTTGTGCATGGATCAAACTACTGTATACCAATCCAGAAGCTTTAGTTTGTATTAACAACATTTGTTCAGACTACTTTAAACTAGAACGTGGTACCAGACAAGGATGCCCCTTGTCACCACTGCTATTTGTAATTGCCATTGAACCACTGGCAGTTCACTGTCGAAATGCTTATCAGATAAAGGGGATTATCAGAGAAGGACTTGAACAGAAAATTTCTATATATGCAGATGATATGGTACTGTATATTTCAGACCCACAAAATACTGTACCTACAGTCTTAACAGCACTTACAGAATTTCAAAAGATCTTTGATCTCAGAATTAATTTGAATAAAAGTGTGCACTTTCCAGTGAATTCTCAAGCATACAATATCAGATTGGACACCTTCCCTTTTAGATCAGTTTAAATACCTATGGGTAAATATCACAAGTAAATATAAAGCTCTTTATAAACAAAATTTCGCCGTGTGTATGGAAAAAATGAAGCAAGACGTACATAGATGGTCAACCCTTCATCTCACTCTAGCTGGAAGAATTAACTTTGTTAAGATGAATATCCTTCCTAAGCTTCTCTTTTTATTTCAAAACATTCCAATATACATCAATAAATTATTTTTAAGCAATTAGATTCAACCATAACCTCATTTATTTGGAACTCAAAACGTCCATGTATCCAAAGAGCGACCCTACAAAGACCTAAGGGAGAAGGTGGCATGGCTCTAACCAATTTTCAGTTTTATTACTGGGCAGGAAACATACAAGCTATAAAAACCTGGACACAAATAGGTGAACATACACAGGCTTAGTCCACAATAGAAGTAAAATCCTGCAGTACTTCTTTATATTCCCTGCTTTTTGCCCCAATAAATGCAAGTTATCAGCAATATACTAATAACCCAATTGTGCTTCTCTCACTCAGAATATGGAACCAATGTAGAAAGAATTCTAAGAGGGAGAATCTTTTATCTGTGGCACCTCTGCATGAGAACCACCTTTTTCAACCCTCGCAAACATATGCAGTTTTTAATATCTGGAAAACATTTGGGATTAAATTGCTTAGAGATCTTTATATAGACAACATCTTTGCATCCTATGAACAATTACATTCCAAATTTAACTTTCCAGCAACACATTTCTTTCACTATCTTCAAATTAGAAACTTTGTCAAACAGAACCTGCCCGATTTCCCTCATCTCACACCTTCCTCTGTGCTAGAAAAAATATTGCTCATTTTGGAGGACTCAGACGTCATTTCTGCAATATATACAATTATTTTACAGTCCCTTCCTTTCAAAGATCCAAGAGGACAGTGGGAAAAAGATCTCTCACTCAACATATCAGAAAAGGAGTGGAAGGTAGCAATGCAGAGAATTATTCAACTTAAAATTACTGTATATATCAAGCAGATCTGTCTCGCTTAAAACTGTCTAAAATATTTCCAGAGCAAGATCCAACCTGCAAACGCTGCAATCAAGTCCCAGCCTCACTGGGTCACATGTTTTGGGCCTGCACCAAATTAACACCATTCTGGACAAAAATTTTTAAGTGCCTTTCAGACAGTCTTGGTGTCACAATCCCGCCTAACCTATTGACAGCTGTGTTTGGTGATCTTCCAGATGGGCTTAAAGTGGAGAAGGACGCACAAACTGTGATTGCCTTCACTACACTATTGGCACGCAGACTTATTTTGATAAAATGGAAGAATCTTTTAAGTCAGTGGGTAACTCGTTTTATATTATTTCAAATTGGAAAAAAAAAATTCTCAGTTAGAGGATCTGTGCAGAACCTTTTCAAAACCTGGCAGGATGTAATCTATACTAATAAAAGGCAAAGCCCTCACTGACTGACTGGCTCACTGACTGACAAACTGATTCACTGACTCATCACTAATTCTCCAACTTCCCATGTAGGTAGAAGGCTGAAATTTGACAGGCTCATTTCTTACAGCTTACTTACAAAAGTTAGGCAGGTTTCATTTCGAAATTCTACACGTAACGATCATAACTGGAACCTACTTACGTACATATATACGGCCATAGCCTGCAGCTCGATCGCCGTGTGAAGCTGAGTTGCGTCACCCATCACCACGCCTCCCATGTAATTGAGTGCCTGCCCATATAAGGCCGTCCATCAGCAGCAATCCAATAGACACGCTGCCACTAAATATTCATGGGTGAAGGACTGTGCTTATGCAAACAAAGATGAGATGGTCAGGGATAGACTAGTGTTTGGCACAAACTCAGCGAAAGTGCGAGAGAAACTTTTAAGTGCTGGGTCTTAGCTAACATTAAATAAAGCCGTGGACATTGCAAGATCGCACGAGATAGCACAAGCACAGCTGAGAACCTCCGATGCATGTACTCCGAGCGGCTCATGTGAACTGACTGTGAATGCAGTACGCAGAGAACAAGCAAGAGCTCCAAAGAGCGCTGAACAAAAAACACATTACACAATTTAGAAGGCAGCAAAAGAATATGAAGCGAGTGACACATACAAGCATATTCATAAGTGCAGCTACTGTGGAAACAAAGCACGGTGTAAACTTTAAGGTTAAATTAAGTTCATAGACACACTGCCGCTGGCGTTTGTCATGCCTACGACGAATACGATATTCGCGAGATACAAGTTTAATGAGAAGACGCAGGGTATAAACGAGACTTTTGATCACTTTGTAACGGAGTTAAAATTGCTGAAACAGAGTTACAATTGCTGGTGAAGGACTGTGCTTATGCAAACAAATAGGAAAGCGAGGTGTAAAGCTTAACTTTAAATTAAGTTCATAGACACGCTGCCGCTGGCGTTTGTCATACCTAAGACGAATACAATATTCACGAGATACAAGTTTAATGAGAGGACGCAGGGTATAAACGAGACTTTTGATCACTTTGTAACGGAGTTAAAATTGCTGGTGACTGTGCTTATGCAAACGAAGATGAGATGGTCAGGGATAGAATAGTGTTTGACACAAACTCAGCAAAAGTATGAGAGAAACTTTTTTACGTTCATAGACATGCTGCTGCTAAATATTCACAGGCAAATCCACAACTTAATACCAGGAATGCCTGTTGAACATCTTAGATTCACGAGTACCGATTTGGGTAGTGATCACTTCGATGAATGAAACCTGTTATCTTTACAACGGTTGACAACGAAGATGAGATGGTCAGGGATAGACTACACAAACACGGAATGTAACTTGAACACAACACATCCTCCAAATACGAACCTGATTGAAACAAATAATGATAATCAAATCCTTGATGATAGCAACACTCATAACAGTCACAAAACAATCACATTGACAATCATGTTACGTTATTTTTAAAATGTTTCCTTTTCTTTTTCATAACTTCTTTAACACACTACTTCTCAGCTGTGAAGCACGGGTATTTTGCTAGTCAATAATATTTTAGAATAAGCTCTTAAAGCACTGAGGAAATAATTCTCTTCGCATTTTTTTTTTTTCCGCCTATTAAACTCATCAGTTTATGTATGTTGACCAGTTTTACTCCATTGGCCATGCTCTCTTTCTCAGGGGTGGGGGTTGGGTTGATTTGTTTTTAATCCTATTTTTTGTAAAAATTGATCTATCTGTATGGAATGATTAAAATAAAATCAATAAAATTAAAAAAAAATATATCTCCTCTTCACCACCACTCCTCACCGGCAAGCGTTGTCTCCCTCCTCTGACTCCCAGAGTGGTGGCTGCTGGCTCCTTTTATAGCCCACCTGGATGTGCTCCAGGTGTTTGATAATCCGCCCCCTGGTGGCACCCCCCGGATCCCAACAGGGTTGTAAAGGACTCTGTCTCCCAAGAAGCCCTGTAAAAATCTGAGGCACCACTGCCATCCAAGGAGGCTGCCATCTAGCAACCTGGGGGAGGTATTGTTTAGTCCATGTCTGTTCCCCCGGATTATGTATAGAAGGGGCACAACTGGATATTCTAACCAGTTTACTACTCCAGTTGCAGTGAAACATTCTGTAAATGAAAACACTGTTTGGTGAAATTATGAAATAGTTGTTGCAAGTTGAATGTCATTAACCTTAATCCTTGCAGGCAGAATAATCTTCTTAAATTGAAACAGAATGTATTACCTGATAAATATGTATTGCAATCAAAAGTCGGAGACCTGATTTTGCACAAGCTACATGTTATGTTTAATAAATTGTCTGCTTCTCTCTGTTGTTCATTGATTCTCTATACCCAATACAACATGGTTCAGTGGAGCATTTTAAGTCATTTCAATGTATATGATACCATTAATTAAAAATCTGAAATGCTATCATTGAAAGACCATTTGGTTTTACTGTTGTGGAATTTTAATTTCAGAAACTGTGTACAGTGTTGTTTTTAATCTAGATTTTTTATTTATGATCTAGATCATGCGCTTAGTATAATGTATGAAGCACTGAAAGCAAAACAACACAAGTGGAGTGGTGGCTTTGTTATTAGTGCTGTTAGTGTTATTTTTTTCTCCCATATCTCAAAGAGGCACAGACCAATTTTGTATTTTGTGAGTGATTAGGGTGTTCTGCAATGGATTAGGAGCGTTAAACTGTACAGGGTGGTCCAGATCTAATTAGGCAGATCCAGATCATCTAGATGACTTTGATTTGTGTGAACGATTCCAGTTCAGCACAAAGACGATTCTTCATGTCGTCAGTTTGCACACTTCTCAATGGTCCGGGATTTTTCGGGTGATTTTCTATGTAATAAACTTAAGTTATAGTGTAATGAAAATTGCATAATTAGATCTGGACCACCCTATATTAAGTTAACTGGTGACTTTGAATGGCCCTGCTTGAATAAGTGTGGGTGTGTGCATGAGTGTGCTTCACAGTGAACTTGTACTCCATTCGTGATTGCTTCCTGTACTGCAATTCAGGCTACAAGGATAAACTCCAACCCCGCTGACCCTGAGCTGGTTCATTGATGAATAAATGAAGGAAGCAGTATAAGTTTAATTTTGTGTTTGAAATGGCCAGTTTTATTGGATAATGTACTAAATAAGTACATGTTAATTGGATAAAACTTAATATAACAGTTCTTTTACTGATTAGTTTGCTTAACTGCAGATATTCTCTAAATAACAAATTGTGTAAAAGAAATTGGAACAACATAGCACAAGATACAGAGCATTTTCATGGCTTAAAAATACAGTATATATCTTCATTGGATTTCAGATTCTGAATATGTATTTGCCATTCCTGAGGAACACAAAGGCATCTTTACTGCAAGTCCTTGAAGAGTTCTTTGTGTGTCCCCATGGTACATTATGGCACATGTTCATACCAGTGATATGCTTTGTGTTGGAGTTGTGCTGCATTCGTCTTCTAAACCAAGAATGACTGAGAGGTCAATGTTAGTTGATAAACGCATGGCTGTGAGAAGTGGACAGAATGCCACCACACAGTGAGCTGTAATTTAATGCATTTAATTTAGACTTTTTAAGTTTAACATGTAAAGCTAACTTTAAGATAATATTTTGTCATTTGCAATGACTGTTAAACTGGCAAGGGTTGAATAAAATAGTAAGGAAACTATAGAAAAGAAGCAACAGAGATAGGTAAACTAAGAAGATTTCTTAAATTACAAGTGCCATGACAAAAAAAAAAGTCTGAGTTAGTGCAAGCTGCCCTAATTCGTGGTGTTCATAAGAAATGTAATGTTTTACTTAATGAGGTAGAAGTACATAATAAACATCATTACATATTTGAAATATAAAAATATATGCTTCAATTTAAATATTTAAAGTATAAATATTCTTGATTGTAATAGAACTTCCCTCCAGGGAAAAAGTACATTAAAAATAAATAAATTATTAAATATTTTTTTTTTATTTTTCAGTTCCAAATTGAGGTCTATAGAAGGCTACATCCCTAGTAAATGATCAAATATCAAAAATAACATCATATTCATAATCACTGACCTTGAAATAGTCTAAAACTATACCCCACATGCTTATGTTTGATATTCTGAGAGTGACTCTTAGAGGGCTAGGACCACTGGTTAAAAAAAAAAAAATCTAAAAATTTTAACGTATTTGGGATCAGCAACCTTGAAATAGCATATAAAGATAGTCCAGCTTGTCTATATTACCACTTGCTAGACATTAAGATGGCTGTACATGTGCATGATCAGAAAAACCTCTGCTTACCCCAACAAAGCAAACCTGAAGGCAAGGTGCAGCTCCAAACACAAACTAACGCAATACATAGTAAGACCACACACAGATATAAATGAAAATTCTCTGCTCTCTAACAAGAAAATGCAGTAACTCCAATGGTCCTTTATACACTTGTCATATTTGCTTCACAACAGTATGAATTCCAGAAAAGTATCATAGTTTGCTGAATTATAATCAAAGGAACACACAGCTGGCTGCTTTCACACTGCATCTAAAAGTGATGCATTTTTGGTTCATATCCGATTATTTACATGCTTGTTTAAATTAGTTTTGCAAATCTGACCTAAGTGTGTAGACATATCTATCTTGAATGTGCGTAGCATGTGAAAACAAATGAAAAAAAATAATTGTCAGGCAGATGTGACCTAATAGCTGCTGACCTATTTCATGTTGTTTTTAGTGAAGGATGTCTACAAAAATGTCAGCTCATAATGACAAGGAAGACAAGTAGGAAAGGAAAGGTTCCACAAACTGCTTTGAGTGCAAACGCCACTGCCATATCTGTACTTGGAAAACTGTGGACACAAATGGATCCAGGACTGGTGAGACGAAGATGTGGAGAGCCTAAATAAAAACAGTTGGTTGACAAATTAAGAATATCGAGGAGGACTGTGATTAGATGTGCTAGGCCCATGGTGATGCAGGGTTTTAAATAAAGGGGTACAAAGGAGCACCTGAGCAAGGAGAGGGGAGAAAAATGATGAGAGGAAAAGAATGAAAATGAAGACAAAATTGAGGTGTCCAAGGAAAGCACAGAGGCAGGTGGGCACTGACCCAATGTGGGAGCGAGCAATCAACGCTCCAGAGATAGGCCATTGTCCACTGATCAGTTCAGAGGTAGCACAGATGATTGGGAAGTTCCTCCTAGAGATCCGATAGACTCCAGGGAGAGCAATTAGGAATAGAGCTGGACCTCCAACAAAGAGCTGATGGTGTAAGCTGGCGAGACAGAGAGTGAGAGATGTGTTGGATGTAGACAGAGAGGGAACCCCGCTGCATGCATAGTTTTAGTCTGGTTTTTATTTATTGATTGAAATTTATTGTCACGGATGAACACTTGCTTTTGTAAAAGTATTTATTTTTATCATTTATTGAAGTACTGCACAATTTGCACTTTGAGAATCTGAATTCAGTGTCAGAATGTATTACTTGAATCAAGACAGATTTATTAATTTCGAACCCAGGTTTATGTAAGGTGGCAAGTAAGCATTCTTTTTAATGCCCAAAGATGGCAGAACCACTGGAAATTTACGTGAAGCTCAAGTATTGTATATATTACTTTAAACAAAGGTAGCAATTTTCAGATTTGTTGTCTTCTTTTGATGAAACTAGATTAATCATATGAATTGATAAATGGAAACAATTGTTCAATTCTGATTCTGAGAACCTTGGGGAAAAAAATTGTGTCAATATTTGAGAAGGAGATTAGTCTGTTAAGATTCAAAGTTTAAGCATTTTTGTGTTTCTCAAGAAACACAACTGAGAAAATTGCAGTTTTCCCTATGAAAGGGGGCATGTTTTTTCCTCTCTTGTTCTTGTAAATTTGTGGTATTTTTTCTTGCTTTTTTTTATTTTTGCATTATTTTTCATTCTGTTTGTAAAAAGGTTTTGAGCTTTTCCAGTATCCTGGAAAACTGATGGTAGAATCATATATAGGGGAAACAAGACCATGGAAGGAGGTTACAGAAATATACCACATGAAATAGTGTGCAGACAACTGTTTGTGCTTCTTATCTTATGTCAGCCTATTTGAGAGACAAAATACTATTCACCCAAAAACTAAGAAACTTATTTAAAGGTAAGTAAACCTGCAAACAATAGGAATTAATAGAATTAACAGAATTGACTATTTTTGGTGACTGTGCCATAACTGTTATTAAAATGACATCTAGGTGTCACAGACATCAGTATTGAGTCTTTCATTTTAGAACTTTGTAGCATATGAAATTTGTAAATGTAAGAAGGTAATTCAGTCTAATAATCTTATTTAGTAACTTAACTCTTGTTGCTTTGAAGTATTATAGATATTGATTTCTATAAGGGAGCTGCTTTGTGCAAGAGACCCCATTCTGTACAGGTGTCATTATTTTACATAAGGAATAGTTTATGTCTGTTGGGCAGTAATTGTAGCTCTTTTTATGTATTATTTTTATATTATTAATGTCATACAGAAATTCATTACTATTCAGTAATAGTAACTGGTGTTTTCAGAAAGTAACGCGGATCCGTAAAATAAAAAGTTTTCATTTTATCACTCTCTTGTGCTCCCTATTTCATATTATTATTTTCAGATTTTTCCTTTTGTGGCTCAATGGATAAGACATAAGCCTGTAAACCTTAAGATGGCTGATTGACACCCCACCAGTGACTCACAGTTTGACCGTGAGTGAGTCACTTAACCTGTCAGCGCTCCAGCTGTAGAAGTGTATACAGTGGAACCTCGGTTTGCGAGTAACTTGGTTTATGAGTGTTTTGCAAGACAAGCTAAAATTTTTAATACATTTTGACTTGATAAACGAGTGAGGGCTTGCAATACGAGTAGTATGGATACACTTTGTCTGCTGAGCGTCATGTGATCACAACTGAGCTGATGGTTCTTCTCACGCACATGTTTGTGTGTGTCTCTCTCTCTCTCTCTCTCTCTCTCTCTCTCTCTCTCTCTCTTTCTCGTGGGCAATCGTCTCCTATTCTCCATCTGAGTCGACATGCCTCACTCATATAGTCAATATCCGTACGAATGTATACTGTTTACTACAGCATTGTGACTGTGTGTGTGTGTGTGCTGTGACTTGTGAGTCCCCGTCTTGCGCCCCAAAACACGAAGCTGAGTCTCAATACTTTAACAACACCAGCTTTATTCAGCTTGAAACAGCAACAGCGTGGTTATTTATTGTAACGGGATCTCCCACTCTCCTATACACAGACACAGCAGTCAGGCAGGGTTGTGGCCAAGCAGTACTGTGCCCTGTGCATTTATAATGTACCTTGTTCCTTGTATCACCCATCGTCGGCAGGCTCTTATAGCATGTCAGCGATCTTTTCGGATTCGCTTTTACGGCAAACTGCTATAGCGCTGGGAGACTGCGATTGGTTTGGAACGCTCTTCCGCATGTCGTCCCGTTGGGTAGAATCCCACAAGAATTTGAAACTCACTCACACCAGCCATGATTCTTTTCAAAGGTAAAGTGCAGGTTAATTTGTTTTATGTATTTTTACTTTATATTTCGTATTAATCATTTTTATATGAATAGTTTTGGTTGTGGAACAAATCATCTGAGTTTCCATTATTTTATATGGGGAAATTCACTTTGATATACGAGTGCTTTGGACTGCGAGCACATTTCCACAACGAAATATGCTCGGGAACCGAGGTTCCACTGTAGTCTTTCTTTACCTGTACAATGCTTTAGGGTAATGTTCACTGAGGAAATTTAGAATATGATATTGATTTTACATTGTTGATTGTTTAAAATAGGCAACAAACTCACACAGTTGTTACAGCTGCTGCCTCACAATTCTAGATTGCTGGGTGTAAATCCTGCTTGGACACTGCCAACAATAAATTAGCACTTTAACCACTGTGTATGTTTGGGGATTTCCTCCCACATCCCAAAAGCTTGAAAGCTTTAAGATGGCATTGCCTGAGCGAATTTGAATGTGTGCATCAAGGACTAATTCACGCTGCCCATTCAGTCTTGCAAGAACCCAAACCCTGAATTGGTTTAAGTAGATTCAGTAATTGTTGGACAAGTGGATGGATGGGCTGATTTTGTGTTACATTTTGTACTCTTCATATACATTGTAATACTTGAGCCTCAGTTCAGTTCTCTGCATGGTGCATTCTTTGTCTAGTGATTTTCAAGTCCAGTCCTGGGAGGTTTTATTCCAAGCAAATTCACAACCAGTGCTTCACTCTTACTTTTAATGTATCTCATTGATTAGTTATCGGGCCTACAGATATTTCAAAGAAATTAATACATATTTGTACTCTTTGCCATAGCTCTAAATGCTTACATTTCGTTTGCAATTTTCCTTTTAATGTATCCTTTTCTGCAAAGTTTGATCCCTTAATTGTATCTAAATGCTGATTATTAGCAATGTGCAGTGCAGACACTGGTCTAAACTATGTTGAATGCTAAAAGGGAGCAATTACTATGCTGTCATTTTCACTTGTCTGCTCATTAAAAAACATTTCTTATAAAGAAGCAGACATGTGAACCTGGCACTGACGTAACCGCTCCCCTTTAGCATTCATTGTTATCAGCACTGGATACAATTAAGTTAGCAAAATCTATGGAAAAGGATGAATTTAAAAGAAAATCATAAAGGAAACTTAAGTACTTAAATTTTTAGCAAAAAACACACAATTTTAGAATTCCTTTGAATAAGGGAATTTAAAAAATGACAGTTCACTAAAAGTGATATCAATTAAAAGTAAGATTGATTGTGGAATAAAAAGTTGCAGCCAACAGAAGAGCCACAGGACTGAACTTAGGAGCCGCTGGTCTAAAGTCATGCTGTTTCCTTAAAATCACCAAATCATCTCGTACAGGTAATAACAACAACAACATGTATTTATATAGCATATTTTCATACAAATAATGTAGCTCAAAGTGCTTTACATGATGAAGAAAGAGAAAAAAAAAGACAAAATAAGAATTAAAATAAGAGAACACTAATTACCATAGAATAAAAGTAAGGTCCGATGGCCAGGGAGGACAGGAAAAAAAAAACTCCAGACAGCTGGAGAAAAAAGTAAAATTTGCAGGGGTTCCAGACCATGAGACCACCCAGCCGCCTCTAGGCATTCTACCTAACATAATTGATCAGTCCTCATGGTATTCAGGTTTCTCATGGAAGGACTAGATGCTTTGATTAGGTGGTGGTGGCGCAGGTCACCACCACAGAAAACCTGAAAAAGAACAGAAGAGAGAGTAGGGGTTATTACGGATTTTGGAGCCGCCATGAATAGTAATGATAATTAATTGAGTATACAGAGCATCAGGATTAAACTGAGATGAAGCTATGAGAAAGTAATGTTAAAGTAATGAGTTTTAAGCAGTTTTTTAAAATGCTCCACTGTATTAGCCTGGCGAATTCCTATTGGCAAGCTATTCCAGATTTTAGGTGCATAACAGCAGAAGGCCGTCTCACCACTTCTTTTAAGTTTAGCTCTTGGAATTCTAAGCAGACACTCATTTGAAGATCTGAGCACTGTAATAGACTGATGTCTCATCAGAGATATCTTAAGAAATTGGGGTAGGAACTATATGGTCACTGGTTTAATTTGAACATCTGATGGTAGAGTGACCCATGATCTAGGAAACATCACAAAATGAAGCTCTGGAATGACCCCCTACTTACAAGCTAGATGAAACCCATCTGTGATTGAGCTTTTGCATGGTATACCAGGCGTCTTGTGACCATGAAAACTTAGGCTGCCGTTTTCCAATTCTAAAATATCTATGTGTGATAAGAGATCCATGGTGAAGTGTGATTTTTACATAATCGGGTTCTGGAGCATGCATGCTCTGAATGGGTGTGGGTGTGCTCATGCCAGTGCCACTCCAGGATCAATCGGGGCACTTGGCTGATTGTGCATTCATGTTCAAATACAATCGGACCAGTCAGGTGCGTCACTCACACCTCAGATTAGACAGCATCTGCACCCAGTCGGGCAGTATATAAGGTAGCCTGCACAGCAGACAGAGGGAAGGAGAACAAAGTCAGATCAGATCAATGAGAGAAAGGAGGTTAAGAAAGAAGAGAGGGGCAGGACGGTGAGGAGCCCGTGATGTTAAATAGTGGAGGCAGGTGGTATGAGTATGCCCTGAGGAAACAAGTGGTAAGCCTGTGTTTGAGTGTGGAGCAGGAGAATGGTGTAGGTGTGGCCATGTTGTACCGCATCTCCTGAGTGGGGTTTGGTGCCAACTCCTATGGATGCCAATGGACAGGAAGCCAAACCCAGGGTTGTTGGGTGACTGCACTTGTCGGTGGGCATCTCCTCATGCTGTAAACTGAAGAGACGTCACATTTTAGTGAGAGACACTGGTGTTCTTGGTTATTTTGAATGGATGATGAGATTCCTGCTGAGATTTTAAACTTCTTCTTATGAACTATATTTATTTCTTATTTTTAACCTCCACTCGACACATTTGAATTTTTATGGATTATTTATTTATTATATATCTGTTTTTACACTACACTGGTTTATTAAAAGCAATGAACACTTTGTACACACCCCTTGCTGACTGTGTGTGTCCTCATTTGCTCGGCTCATCTTGGTTCATGATTATTGACAGTTCTGAGTTCAAGAAGCTTCCGGCAGCAACCAGGGAGAGCGGAACCAACCCGGACTGTCACGCTATGTTAAGAATCGTACTGTATCTACTATGGCATCCACAATGAAGAGACACCATACTAAAAATAAAGGTTATTTGTTTTTAGTTTCTTAATAGTGATTACATCTTGCCTGAAGAAGGGGCCTGAGTTGCCTCAAAAGCTTGCATATTGTAATCTTTTTAGTTAGCCAATAAAAGGTGTTATTTTGCTTGGCTTTTCTTTAGTAGTGGAAAGATATTTTGTATTAAGTTGTCATGTACTACATATTGGCAACAGGTGACGATGTGAAAAAAATCTTCAGAAAAAGTAGGCACTCAGAAATACACAGGGAAAATAGCAATGAAGATAGATAGAAAGCACATTTTCTCAGTAACAATAATCTGTGTGAGGTAGCCAGAATTATGTATTTTCTGCAGTTTGCATAAATTCATGATGTTTAGGAAAAATCCCATCTGACAAAAGTTATTCTAATTTACATTTGTGTACTTTCCTGTTTTTGCTTTTTAGGCAATATACATATTTTCTGCAAAACAGTGTTCAAGTTGAATTGCACTTGTGTGTATGTGTATGTGGTTTATTGTAGATTCTATAAGTGTCAGTGGGAGTAAAGTTGTGCAGTTGGAGCCTTCTGCTTGTAGTAGAGAAATGAACCCCTGCTGTTGGTCTCATATGCCCTTGTTCAGTTTTCCCTGGCTCTCTCACACTACCATCCACCTCCAGTTAGCGTCACACTACACCTACCATATAATGTTACCTTCTGCTCTGAATCAGATTATCCAGCAAACCGAATATACTGATTGAGTCGAGCAGCATTGTTTCACCCTTGGAGTGGTGTCATTCTCACAGGTCCAAGCAGGTCACACTTATTGTATTGTAACATGAAGGGACTATAAGTAGTATTGCAAAAATAATCAACATGTGGAATGAGAAGCCTTATTTGAAATCTTTAGGAGAATGGAAATTATAATTAATTTATGGATCTTGAAAATTGATATACCAAACATGTTCACTTAAGATCAGTGAGCTTATCAAAGAAACATTAAATAAAATAAATTAAATTTAACGTTTAATATTAAAATGCTTCAAATATTGTTCAGATATTCTGGGACTACATTGGTTTTAACATATGAAATAAGTAAAAAAAATTTAAGATCCCCATTTAATGTTAATATTAGATTTTCTGTGGATGAAAGGTGTAGTGTGTGTGTCTTGTTGCTGGGCATGTCCAAATCTGACAATACCTTGTTATTGAAGCATTGTGTATATACTGTTAGGACTAGAAGAGGCAGACAAGTTGGCAAGGTTGGGTTGAAGTAATGGCTTTTTCATATGCTAGAGGTCTTTCTGGCTGAGACCAGAACTAAATAGCCTATTCGGCTGTTGGCACCACTCAACTCATTCTTATATGTACTCTTACATCTGACTGAAGAAGATACTAGCTTTGTGTCACACTAGCAAGGAGACCAGTACTATAATTTTTTCAAAATAAATTCATTGTTAAACTGTGAAGCAGTCTTCTGGTTGTAGCACTGACAATAAGCTAGCAATGTATATTTAACAAAAGATGGCTCTCAATACTTATAAAAGCTTGATATTGATTAACCATCAGTGGGAATATATCTATCAATGCTGCATTGTTACTCCCTTTTTTAAAAAAACTTTATTTATTTTACTTGCAGAACTTTATTGCAGCTTAGAGCAAATTTTTACTTCATACCGATGTCAGTGTTGGCTAATTTTGGGAAAGTTAAAATTCCACACCATTAAGATATTAAGTGTTCATAATGTTGCTCATTATAATTTATAGGAAAGTGTAAACAATACATCTCAGAAAAATGTGATAAGCACACCTTTGGACGGCTTTGGCTTTCATTTTCTATGCTGAAACTATAGGTCATCAGTAATGATTAATGTTTTTTATATGTATACTTTTAGATCTGGTATTATTTCTGTTATTGTTTTGGGATTTTTGAGTTGTTTTGAATTATTTTATGAAAGTTTATTGTTTTATTAACAACACAGCAGAATTTGTCACATGACTGCCATCATAATCATCGTATCAATTATGTCATCGGATACAGTGATATAAATATGACAGAGGTCCTGTGTCACTTTATCCTAGATTTGAAAATAATTATTAAATTTATTTTCGAAAGTTAGCTTCAAACAAGTAGTCCCTAGTGTCAGGTTTCATTTTGGTTTACTGAACTCCTGTCTCTCTTCAAAGATTGATTTCTGTCTTTCCCTTGTGTTTTGATGAATGTTTGTCTCTTTTTGTTAGGACCTCTGTTTGCTCTCTCACTACAGTGCTTACCGTACGTAATTCATCTCCTGGTTGGTATTTTCCTTTCTCACAATGATCCTCAGACTAGAATCATTACATACCAAGGGATCAAGTACTATAGGACTACCACCATATTTACATCATGATGTAGTTGATGCAACAATCACATGACACATCCTGCCACATAGCTTAAACAGACAATAAGACAGGAATAAAAAATAAATGTTTATAAAATAATTTAAAACCACTCAAAATTACCCAAAACTATATCAGAACTAAAAATATATGTATAACATGACTTAATTATTATACCATCCAGCAGCTTTTGTTTTGCTAGACAAGTATATAGTTTTCATGGAGTCTTGAAGCAAACTATCATACTAAGCCTATTCTGTTGCTACTAACAACTATTTTTTTAATCAAGTAATGTACAGATTGTTTTGATGACTAATTAAGTAACCCATTAAAAAAAATCCATCCATCCATCCATTATCCAACCCGCTATATCCCAACTACAGGGTCACGGGGGTCTGCTGGAGCCAATCCCAGCCAGCACAGGGCGCAAGGCAGGAAACAAACCCCGGGTGGGGCGCCAGCCCACCACAGGGTGCGCACACACACACACACCCACACACCAAGCACACACTAGGGACAATTTAGGCTCGCCAGTGCACCTAACCAGCATGTCTTTTGGACTGTGGGAGGAAACCGGAACACCCGGAGGAAACCCACGCAGACACGGGGAGAACATGCAAACTCCACGCAGGGTGCTTTAAAAAAAAAAAATCTTTTTACAAAAAGTTGATGCAAGTAAATAAACAAAATAGATGCATCATTACAATACCTCCAAAATGTTTTACAAAAAGAAAAAAACTACAGGGTAGTCCAGATCTAATTATGCAGATCCAGATCGTCTAGATGGCTTTGATTTATTCGGGGATGATTCCAGGTTTGGTGCGAAGACGATTCTTCATGTCGTCAGTTCGCACACTTCTCGATTGTTTGGGATTTTTTTGGGTGATTTTCTATGTAATAAACTTAATAAGTTATAGCGTAATGAAAATTGCATAATTAGATCTGGACCACCCTATAGAAAGCCTTAAAGTTGCTTAATGAAAAATATAAAAATTTAAGCAGCATTTCAGGCCATTTGAAGAGGCTGTTTAAAACATATATAAACAGGTACAGGAGTATAACATTTTTTAAAATGAAATTGGTACCCACTCATCTCATCTTAAATTGCAACATAAAATGAAATTTCATTAAAAATTAATAAAATCATTTGTTTACTTAGTGTTGTACTTGATGTGCACGTTTTACCTCATTAAAAAAAAACTCCATGCTTTTTTACAACCATCTCTTTTCTTAACAACTTGCCAAAATGATCACTGCACAGATACCTCTGACTGGGCGGGATGGCAGATGGAGTTTCTACTGAATCATGACAAACTTTTATCCAATAACAGAGGGTGAAATTAAGTAAAGTTACTTTTGTGTGACGTATTGTGATAGGGAACAGATCTGTTTTAGCCTTCCACCAATTTTTCTGCTTGTTTTTATATCAAAGTGATAGGATTTGAGATTTTTGATTAGAGAATGATTGGAGATCTAAATATATTGAAACAGCTGAAAAGAATGCACCATGTAAATAAGGAGCCTTTTCTGTAACCAGCAGTCCAAGCTGTCAGTAGGTATGTACACTACATTTTTACATTTAGATGTAACAGAAAATATATTTTATGGGTTTTTTAGTTATAACCAATGTCATAGAGGACAAGGGTTGGTTGGCAAGCTAGCCAGGATGGATGGTTCCTTACAAAGCTGAGAGGTGGCTACCACTAAAAATCCCAGCAAGGGTGCCTGTCAGAGCTATGAAACCAATGCAGCCCTTTAGGTGTGCACACAGAAGACCCACTATATTATTGACACTTATTGTGATGGAAGAACACATGGACTTGAGAGCGACTTCTTCAGCCTTTCCACTGTTGAGGCTTTCAGACACTCCCTGTCAGAGTGCTAGCCACCCTGTGTCCTCTTCACAACATAAATATAGGCAACTTGTTCACATAGCGAATGTCTCTGCATCATGGAGTAGTGCTTTGAGAAACCAATCAGTCTGGTTCTAGAAGTCAAACAGTACTTACAAGTTAGAAAAGTACTTAAGCTATGTTCACGTGAAATGGGAAATTTCAGAATTATGTTGTGAATATTTATTAGATTTATTTATTAGCATTACACAACAAAATTAAACTGGGAGCCTATAGTAGAAAATAATAAGTTGATTGATTTAAGAAAATGAAATGTTTAAGAATAGAGAGGCTGTATTTTTGTTAGACTTTTTAGGCTATAATGTATTGTGACCAGTAGAGGGCGTTGCAGCTCCCCAAACTCCTGAAACAACTAGACAGACACTAGTTTTCCAAAGGAAAAAGGGTTTTATTGTACGAAACTCTTACACAAGGAAGTGTTTACCACCACGACAACTATAATTCTTACTCTCTTCGATTCCGTCGTCTCTCCTCCACTCCTCCCAAGTGAGTGTTGTCTGACTCCACTCCCAGCTCTGACTCGCCAGTATGTGGCGGGGCATCTTCTTTTATCTAGTACAGTAATCCCTCCTCAATCGCGGGGGTTGCGTTCCAGAACCCAGATAGGTGAAAATCCGCGAAGTAGAAACCATATGTTTGTAAGGTTATTTTGATATATTTTAAGCCTTTAGAAACTCTCCTACACTGTTTATAAATATTCTCTGCACAGTTATACAGTAAACCCTTGTTTATCGCGGTTAATCCGCTCCAGACAGATAAATGAATTTCCACGAAGTAGGATTCTTTATTTATAAATATTTTCGCAGTTAGAGCATAGAAAACCTGTTTACGACTTTCTAAATACGTTTTTTAACATTATTAAAGCCCTCTAGACATGAAATAACACCCTTTAGTCAAAAGTTTAAACTGTGCTCCATGATAAGACAGAGATGACAGTTCTTTCTCACAATTAAAAGAATGCAAACATATCTTCCTCTTCAAAGGAGCGCCATCAGGAGCAGAGAATATCAGAGAGAGAAAAGTAAACAAAAATCAATAGGGCTGTTGGGCTTTTAAGTAAACGAAGCACCGGCGATAAAGCTGATGCAATGAAGGGATCAATGTGAAGGTAGTCTTTTCAGCATTTTTTAGAGGAGCGTCCCTATCTTCTAAGCAAACAGCCACTGTGCAAACAGCCCCTCTGCTCACACCCCCTCCGTCAGGTGCAGATAAAAGCAAACAATCAAAAATCAATACGGGCTGTTAGAGCTTTGAAATGTGTGAAGCACCGCGCAGGAAGCATAACGTATATCATTGAGGAGTTTTATTTAATATGTAATACGTGCTCTGATTGGGTAGCTTCTCAGCCATCCACCAATAGCGTCCCTTGTATGAAATCAACTGGGCAAACAAACTGAGGAAGTGTGTACCATAAATTAAAAGACACATTGTCCGCAGAAATCAGCGAAAAATCCGTGATATATATTTAGACATGCTTACATTTAAAATCCGCGATGGAGTGAAGCCGCAAAAGTAGAAGCGTGATATAGCGAGGGATCACTGTACCTGAGAGTACTTCTGGTGCCAGGGCATACCCCAAAGGAAGTACTTCTGGGTCAATCAGAAATTCCAAAAACCAAGGAGCACAGCTCCTTGCTGTGTCCCCTGGTGGCACCCAGGGACCCCAACAGGGCTGCTCTAGGGCACTACAAACAGCATGCCCTGTGTGTGTCTTCTGGTGCACCTGACTCCAGGGTTGATGCCACATAGCAGTCCAGGGAAGCATGCAGCTTGAATACATTGTCTCCCCCGTTCCTTAATTACATTGGCCTCCATCCATTGCAGTATTCATAGGCATTCATAGGTACATGTAAAGAGTTCTAAATTTGTCTTAATTTATCTGTCATTTAAACTAAAAAAATGAAACATGGATAGCTGGAAGATACCCACAATTAGCTGACACAGTAAGTAGCCGTGATATAGAATACACCCCGCAGTTAGTCATACTGTACCTCACCCTGTAGGTTAGACTGAGTCTTGGATGAAACCTAGATGCTTTTGCTTTAAATCCTGCTGCTGCATAGCCATTTTACTACAATGCTATCCTGATTTAGCGTTACAGAATCAGGAGATAACTACATTTTCTTTTAAATTGAAATACTTCCAAACTACTGGCACTTTATGAGCCATTCTGCTCTGACCTTCACCCATGCTTCATTTACCAGTTACTCAAAGAGGTAATTTTAATCCAGATTTTTTAGATCAAGTTTATTGAATAACTTGATTGCTTGTGAGACCCATACTGTTTATTATATTATATATTTTTTGTTGCCTGGTATAACTGTGTCTACTTAATAATTACTACTACTACTAATAATAATAATAGTAATTTAATGATCTACTCACTGATGATAATAATTTGGCATTTCGTACATTCAGTTGTTCCTTCTTTTAAATATGTAAAAGGTATCAGTTAGAAGCCTCTAATCAGCTACAGTAACAGAGGGTCTTCTCCTTTAGCTCCACTGGCTGAAAAGGTTTTTCTCTAATTTCAAGGTTTTGAGTTTGTGTCCCATAGCTGCCATCTCAGTGACGACATGCAACTGAGGGTTTAGTGCAATACCTTGATGAAATTCCTCAGCAGAGAAACTCCAATTTTATATTTAATATTTATATTTTAAAATATAATCTGTCCCTAATTGGGGTTTTAAATCCTTGTTAGGTTAATTTGTGATTCTTAATTTGCCCATTACTTAGTTTTGGCATGTGCTTTAATAAGCTTGGCGCTAGACCGGAGCTCCATCCTGGCTTCCATATATTTCTGCCAGAACAGTCTCTAGCCTTCCACAACACTGGACAAGATTAAGTGGATTTGAAAATGTTTTGTTATGTTTTACTAAAATTGATAAGGTTTTTTTATCAGGCTGTTAGACTTATAAATTCATCTTAATGACAATTTATTTTAGGTCATCTGCATTATTCATTATTTTCTAGACCTCTTGTCTGGATGTGGATCACAGTACCATCAAGCTAAGTGTTGTAAAATTGCTGCCTTCAAAATCACCTTACTTACTGTACCTTACTTATCTAAACACATAACTTGTCACACTACTGTTTCCACTGAATACGCTTTTTTGAATCGTTTAATGCCAGTAGCATGTTCTCATTTAGCAAAAGAATTCATCTTTTGTCTTTGTAGCACAGACCTGCTTAACTATTATATGTCCCAAAGGAAACCCTCTTGTGTTAAGTCCAAACAGAATAATGTCAATGAGACCAGAGTATTCAAGAAAAGATTTATTTTAACAAGAATTAGAATAGCAATGGGAGATGGAGGTAAAAATACAAAACAAAAAGGAATATTTCACAAATCTACGGCTATACAAATTTTGCTACCGGTCTTTTGGGTATAGTGGCAGGCCCTCCAACCCGCCAAAATAATATTTCAAAGAGTCTGCTCCTTTCTCACACTTTCATTTTTTTTTCCTTATTGTGGCCTGACTTACACCCACCAGCTGAACCCTTGACCACTTCATTCTCCAAGTCATCTGCCTTATACACTGAAGGGGCTCTTAAAACTTGTCCAGGAATTACATCTGGGGAAAGGCCATATGTCAATTCCAGAGTCAGTAATAGACATTTTTATCACTTCCTCTAGCAACCTGTGGTGCTTGTGTAGCCCTGTACTCCAACTCTACCTGAAAGGATTACACTGTGGGTCCCCATATAAGCTGGGTTTTCATGCTGTAACATACTGGCTATGGGAGACTCCAGAGCTGATTCCCATTGGACCCCACTGAGCTTTCTCCATATTTATGGCTAAGAAGTAATTAACTAACTCCACTGCACGATACATTGCAACTCAGCGCTCCCTATTGGCTCTGCCCCAGTGTCACCAGTGATAGTGTGATCACCAACACTCAATCTGCCACATCAATTTAGAGCCTATTCTGCATAATGTTAAGTTGTTCTCATCTCTGGTTTCTAGCAGGATTTCCATTGCAACAGATCTCAGTAGAAAATATAACAGATATAAAAAGAAAAACAGATTTCATGTGGTTACCTTGCTTGTTTTATATTGAATAGCACTGCGCCATTCTGCTTATGTGTTTGATTTTCTCAAATCAGTCAATTAACATTCTTTTATATAGTGCCAGCAAAAGCTTTCACCATCAACAGGCACTCTGCAGTGCAAACAAGATTAAAGAACAGTGCAGAATGCTCATTATTGTGATAGAGAGTCTGACAGGGAACTGTAGCAGCAAGGGGTTTTCCATATTGCCAAAAGATGACATTACCAGTGTCACTGGTAAAACAGCAGTGGCTCTGGAGACAATTACTCTTGAAACATAGATTTTAATTGGAATGGCAGGAAATGGGGGCAAAAATCTTACAAATGGCTAGGTGGATCCACCCCAGTAAACAAAAATATTTTACGGCAAATTTGTGGTTCAAGAGAGAAACAGCTGGAGGGAGTTCTGGGAGCAGTCCTCCTTGTGTTGCCTAGGCCATTCCTGACACCCTAGATGATGTATGGGTTTTCTTTGTAAATCTGTCCTTGTCCAGTGCTTAAAAGCCCCCTCTGGCTATATGACAGGTGAGTTTGGAGACAGGGTAATAGTGCTGGCAAAGGCTCAGCATGTGGAAGGAAGAGAGGCCAGAGGTAAGAGAGAATGTGCAGCAGCAGGGAGGAGATTTAACATATCACCATAGTAGGAAAGTGTTTTAGATGCTCCACATATTAGACTGTCATTACACCTGTGAACAGCTAGACCCAATGTGGTTGCATTGTATTTAGTACCCTTATTCCTACACCTTTAAGTCTTCAGTACCCTTGAGTTACTATTTATTTTTATAATAAATCCCTCATTTAATTTAAACTCTGTCTTCCTTGGCTTAATTATTGTTCAGACACCACCTACTTGCAACAGTACTTTTAAAAATCATTTCTATGATTCTTAGTCATAAGAATTATTTTACATATTAAATTCAAATATGTACATCATTTATACCTCAATTTCTGCAAATGTCACTCTATGTGTTGGGACCCTTACTATCACTTATACTGTGTATACATCCAGCCCTTGGGACATTTATACATATGCTCTGTGCCCTCTAATGTTTGTCCACTAATTAACTTCCCCTTCGGCTACAAATCTTCTCATTCTAGACTTCTTTTCTCTTTCTTATTTCTAGTAGTGGCCATTCTTCTTAGCATGAATAGTGACAAAGGCTTTGATGGCCTCACACTGGAAGTCTAAGCACTGCCTTTCATTTATTGTTTGGAACTCCACCCTTCACCCACTGCAGGCTTTCTGCAGTGGGCATTAACAGGTCATCTGGCTCAAATACTGAATAATGGCTCCCCAATGTGCAACTGGTTCAGGGCTAGGTGGCCAAAGGTCAGCTCCACTACCCCATGTCTTAATTACTTTTGTTTTCTCTTGACTCTCTCTCAATGGCCTCCTGTGATGGGCTCAGGCATCCTTTTACAACCATCTTTTAATTGGTTTGGTTGGTTGTTAGGAAGTGGGATTGGGGCATGTTTGTTTTGGGTCTTGTATCATTTTATAGCAATAAAAATTTGATTCTTAAAAAAAATAAGAACTTTTGTTAGTTTGTTAGTAGTACTAGGGTGTTGTACTGTATTAGCCATTTTGAATGTAGTGAAAAGTCAAGTAAAATGAGACCTTTTATTGGCTAACTAAAAAGATTCCAATATGCAATCTTTCAAGGCAACTCAGGCCCCATCTTCAGGCAAGATGTAATCATTTAGTTTGTTAGTTTGTTATAAATTTCAATAACCTGTCTATGACCTGCAGGTCATAAAATAATTTTCTAAACTGAGTGCAAGATGTCTCTTTCTGTCAGATGTCTTTCTTGATAAGTAGGCAGAGCATTCAGCAATACTGGTGCACAGCTCCAAAGTCCTAGGTTTGAACCTTAGCCTGGCCACCCCCTTTGTGCCATTTGCACAATCTCCCTATGCCTGCATGGGTTTTTCTCAAGATGATTAGATTGTCTGTCCACATTCCAAGATGTGCAGGTGAAATTAACTGATGTGTGTGTGATTGTGCCCTGCAATTGGCTGGGTTTCCATCCAGGGTTGGTTCCAGCCTTACACCAAGTGGTGCCTTCATCTCCCCACATTACTAATCTAAATAGGTTTGTTAGAATATGGTTAGATGGAGGATATCCATGTAAAACTCACAAAATACTTTGTAAAATCAAGCAATGTATGTCTCACATTGCTGTTTGATGCTTCCCAATTCTGTAAAATTTTCCGTTTTTAGGGCATCCGGAAAGAATTTAGACGATTCGTAAGCAAGGTACAACACAGATTGATCTGTTTTTTTCAACACTAACATACAAGATTGACATTAAGAAAACAGTATGTGCTACTTCTGTAGACACCATTAAGCATCTGTTCATCAACGCTAAAAAACGTAGTCCTTCATAAGCATTCCTCCCTTTTCCCAGTCTGTTGAAATCTTAGCAGTGCATTTGCCAAGCCAGCAGAAAAACTGTTAAACTTTCCTTTGCAGACGCAGCTCATGTAATGTTGTAACAAAAAGGTATGAAATTATTTTTTAACACCTGCATCACCAATTTAGATGCCTAGAGATGTGTGCAAATGAACACTTCAGGCTGGCACTCAGTTAAGTTGATATTTTGTTTGTTCTTTTTGACGCGAATGTCATGTGTAATCGTTCTGGTTTTTGTGGCACCCTTCACTTCAACACTCATGTAGGTTCCTGATTGATGTATCTCCATGGAAATGTTCTCTACACTGTAACACTCTGTTGCTATGGAGTGGGCTATGGTATGATTTTTTTTTTTTCATTGCTCTAAGAGAGGTAAAATAGCATTTCTCAGTTGGTGGACTTTTGTGGGTTATTTTCTTTGTTGGTGTACAAAAAATGTTTTCAGTATTTTTTAATAATATAACTATAGACCTGCTGCTTTTGGAGCACTTGAAACTTTCAGTGCAGTTTACAGTCTGCCTTGCTGCGTGATCTCCAGTCATCTCCTGTGGCTTGTGTTTCATTTCTTTCTTCTCTTGCTGGAAATTAAGGAATTTGCTGAAGTGTGAAGGTCCCGAAGCAATCCAATGGAAGACACTCAGACCGTAAGGAAGAAAGTACATTTCGGAGGTATTGTGTGCTAGTTAAAAACCCGTTAACACGCTGGCTTGGTCAAATGTGATAATTATGTGTCTTAAATGCGTTTTATTTTAACTGGGGATTGTCTAAACGGGACGCCCCATTTACCTTCTTTCAGAGTCTTAAACAAAATGTGAAAGGAGAACTTCGACACATCGAGTTATCTATTCTTAGTGATCTGAATATGCTTGCTTTTAAAAATACCCCAGAAATGAATGCTGCTTGCAACGGAGTGTTGACTCTGCAGCATTTTAAAGCATTCCTTTTAGTTATTGTCAATGCCTCTGAAGAATGCTATGTTTGAAAGGGTTTTTAAGAAGCTTGCAGAAAAAAATCCTGTTCCTAAAAGAATTTTTACAGCTGTGTGTGTGTTCTCAGATGTCTGTTGTATGGTGGGTGAAAACTAAAGGTAATAATACTCTGTATGTTAATCGGTGTTTTAAACAATTTTTATCGTATACCTTAAGACCAAATGACAAGTCTCTGCATTCTAACTTGGTGTACTACACATTAAGCCATTGCATGTGTGGGAGGCAATGAAGAAAAAGGCTCTTTTTATTGATTTCCTGTGAGGAATGAATGCATTCTTCTGTTTCTGAGCGTTTTTTTCTGTTGAAACGACTCTCCCTCTATTATGAATATACAGGACGTCAAGAAGAGCAACCTTTGAAAATAATAATAGTTCATGCTTTGCCGATTTTTCCTTCAGAGTTGATTGAAAGCTGTTGGCAGCTTTTGTCTTTTCTTAATGTACATAGTGATGTTACACTTCTGTTTAATGGAGAATGCATCAGTTATACTATGCTGCACTTGAGCTGCAAAGATTACCCAGTATGTTGAACTCTAGTATAAAACAGCACAAGACCACTACAACATATCAGGCTATATTTTGTGTCACTGCTGGAGGGATTGGTCTGAAGGGTTGAATCCGTCAGTGTTGGAACTATACAATTCCATGTTTGTACATCTGTGAAGAGGCACAAAAACTAAAATTATTGTACCCTTATTAGTAGTAAAATGTGTAGAAGATGAAAATAGAATTCAGAAGGAATAAATTCCACAAATAAAACTGTTTCCAGACCATGTATATTTGCATACAAATCCATTATAACACAATGATAATATGTTTTATGTATTTATATACAGTATGTATTATCACTGTTATTATTTATTTAGCATACATCTTTATCTAATATAGTACAACAGAAGTGGGGGAAAAAAAGGCTGGGATGGAGCATTCCTGGTATCATCGTGGTGTCTGTAAAACTACAAGTTCACCACTAGGTGGAGTAAATCGCTAGCCACTTGTTTATATGCTTGGGTTTGTTAGCGAGGAATACTTTTTTACTGCTTGCATGCTACTTATTAAATATGGATTTCTTTTACAGATACTGTAGTATGTTCAACATATTTTGTAGACTTCCTATTTTTTTTTTTTATCTGAAGTTACTTATCATTTGCATGTTATTTCCTAATGTTGAAACATTTCATAGACAATCACTTGCTAAAAGAATATTAGAATTAAATAGAGAAATAAGAAATGCACACAGTTTGCAATAAAGTTGCAGACAGGTGGCACAGTTTTAAAAGTGAGTAATAGTTGCTCTTAAAACCTTTGCTTGCTATGTTACAGTACCTTTTGATTTATAGGTTGGTTTCCTTTTGCGGTGTTTTACAGTGCCTCTTTATCCCTGTGTAAGTTTAATGATTTCTTTGTTCTTATTAAATACATTTTGTCATAGACAAGGTAGTGCATCAGTTCAGATTCCAGTCCTGTGCCTATTTGTAGTCTGTGTGATATTTGTATGTTTTTCTCCAAGTGCTGAGGCATTCTTTCCGTATCCACAGAGACATTAATTAGGTTACTTGTCCCCTACGTGAATGAGAGAGGTCGATGATGAAGTGGTGCCATGTCCAGGTTCCTGTTTTCCTTCCTTGCACCCAACAATGCTAAGATAGGCTCTGACCCTCCTGCAACCCTGATTTGAAATAAGTGGGTTTGAGAAAGTTATGTTACAGTTTGTCATTTATGGTACTTTTTTACTTTTGTGATTATATAGTTTATAAGCTGATTGTCATTTTCATATAAAGTATAACACATTTCCTGTTTATACAGTATGTATACATCATATGTGATTTTAGCTTGTCTAAGAGTTTGTTTTAGATACTGCTTACTAAGAAACACCCTCATATATGGCTCTTTGATCCAACAGTACACAGTGCACAGACCATACTGGAGTTATCTCCTCTCACCACCAGGCAGGACACTTGTAGAGTAGCAGTGAAGGCAAACTGTACTTCTGTTAATTATACTCTAAGTATAATGCCATAATCAGAGGATAACATATACATCTTAGACTATTACAGCTGCAGTAATGTTAAGATGATATTCATTCTTTGTACGGTTACGGTTCAGGGAGTGGTTGAGTACTTTCAGCCAATAAATTATTCAGCATAACTGAGTTGGAAAATGTTGCTAGGGCTCCATTATACCAACAGCAATACACGTGCATTATGCCTTACTGAGTCTGGGGCTGCCAAGTTTTCTTTCTTTGTAATTTTCTTCCTTTTTAGTCATTATGGCTTATGCTCAGATCATATTATATGTGTGCATATATATTTAATTACCTACCTATGCATGTATTTATTTATTTAATGAGCTTCTGTAAAATGTCAAATTTCTCCTTGGGGGCAAATAAAGATCTATCTATCTATCTATCTATCTATCTATCTATCTATCTATCTATCTATCTATCTATCTATC
>JANRMT010062854.1:2110859-2120868 GCA_026402145.1 Polypterus bichir lapradei | reverse complement strand
ATCTATCTATCTATCTATCTATCTATCTATCTATCTATCTATCTATCGTGGCAGATGGCTGGGACCCATGCCCACTGAATCAGGGGGAACAGTCATGGGATGCACACTATGTCCCCCGGAACACTTGTTGGCAGCCCCCCTGAGTTACATCGGGGCCAATATTTTGGAACACCGGAGCTCATTCCTGTTGGACTCTGTGGTCACCACCAGGGGGAGCTGCACGGCCTAACGAGCCCATCTGGGTGGGAATGCAGCCATACCCGGAGGTGCAGCTGGAAGTAGGTCAACAAGCACCTGCAGCACTTCCGGGTGGGCAATAAAAGGAGCCAACAGTCATCACTCCGGGCGCCAGAGTCAGGGGGAGGAGGATAAAGCTGCCTGGGAGGAGTGAAGGAAGAGGAGTAATTTTTGGGTGTTTTTGCTTTGCGCTGTTGTGTGTTTTGGGACTGTTTTGGGCCTTTGGGACATGGGGAAGACATGTGCAGTCTGAAAAAAGCTGTGCAGAACTGCTATGGTTAAAGGATGGGTTCCATGGCATACTAGACATTGGCAAGATTAACTGGTTCTTGAGACATTAAATGTAATTACACTGGTGGGGATGATGAGAATCAGAATGTTGAAATGATATTTGATATGTGTGTAATCTCTGTTTCCTAGTTGTGGGAGAGGCCTTGGGCAGTATGGGGATACGAACAAGAGATTTTACTCTGGTGGTTGACATTAACATTGCATTTTAAAGAGGAAAACTTTGACTGCTGTTGATTGTGTGAATGTACTAAAACTATTCAGAGAACTTGTCCTTTTAGAGAGACTGGATTACAGCACTTGAAACAGTACCCTCTAGTGAATTTGAAGTCCTCCCAGGAACCTTCAACACTTAGATATCTGAAAAGTATAATTGGAAGGAGCTGTCTGCCTGATCTAAATCTGACCTTTGAATTGTTACTGGATTTCTGTGGTCGGCATGCATTGTTCATGACAACTTAAACAATTTTGGGAATAAAGGTGCTCATAAGTTTTTCTGTTTTTCAGAGCACCTTGGGCCAGAGGTCAGTGGTCAATTTTGTAATTGTGCCATCCATTCTGAAGATTCAAGTACAAATAGCTGCTGAACTTTTAACTGACCACCATTTGATGGTGAGCTGGCTAAGATAGGTGGAACACTTGTTAGACAGGCTGTAATATCTAAACAGTTGTGAGGGTATACTGGGAGAAACTAATAGATGCCTCAGTTTGTCATAAACTCAATACTCACCTTGAAATAGCTTCCTGTGCATTTCTGGAGAAGTCAGACATGGAGTCCGAAGAACTCATGTTTTAAATATCTATAGTGAAGGTAGCTTCACAGATCCCTGGTCAGATGATTTTTAGTGACAGTAATGGTGACAAACCTAGTGTTCATTGATAGATACCAGTAGTAAAGGTAAGCTGTCCTTCTATGCAATGTTTGCATCACAGTTTCTAAATTTGCTGAGGAGGTACCAGCACAAGTAAAAGTTAGAAAGTGTAGCAGGGACCAAAGTGAAAGCCTGTGTGTAAGAAACGTTTAATAAGACCATGGAGACTGACTTTTGGACAGTCTTGACGAGGTTAATTGTAGCCCATTTCATGACTGAGTAAGGTTAGACAAGAAGTTGTTCAGGTTACAGTCAGCAGGGGTGCAAATCCTTGACTTCACCTGTTGAGAGTTGGAATGAGCACTTTGTGAAACTCATAAACCTGGAAAATACATCCTCCTTGAATAAGACAGTGTCCGAAGCAGTTGAGACTGAGTCTATTTCTGCTCTGTTCAGTGATTAAATAGTTCCATTGAAGCAAGGCCATGGGGCAGATGAGATATGGCTTATAATGCAGAAAGCTATGAATGTTGTGAGGGGATTTTTTTTTTGTCTAACAAGACTTACCAGTTTTGCTTGAAAGGTGGGGTCAACACTTCAGCTCTGACAGATTAGAGTGGTAGTCTCTATTTTTTAAAAGTGGGACAGGAGACTGTGCTCTGCATGTTCAAGCTCCTCAGCCTCCCTGAGAAATCCTGTGTTATGATCCTTAAATGGAGACTCATTCAGATTGTTGCATCTTGGATAAAGTAGAAACAATGAGTATTGCATCTAGGTTATATAACAAAGAACTAACTCTTTACTTTACAAAAATATTTGAGGGCTCATATGAGTTTACCAATCCTAGCTACATATTGTATGCTTTTTGGGTTTGGAAAAGACTTATGTCCATATGCCCTGTAGTATCTCTTGGAGGGTATTTCAAGTGTTTAGGTTTCACTGTCAGTCCACTATTGCATACCATTCGATCCTTGTATTTTTGAGAGGGAAACATTTTTGTTGCATATGTAGCATTAAGTTGAGTCTGTTCAATGTGGATGTTGAGATAGCAAGTACAGGTATAAGCAGATAAAAGAGGTTTCTACACGGAGTTGAAGCGGTTTAAACATATACAGTAGTTAGGATGCCTCCAGCAGAGCACACCGGAGAAATAATATTTCTTGACTGACCTGGGAGCATCTGGGAATTTACCATAAGAAGTTGAAAAAGTTGCTGAGGGAAGGTTAGCCTGGTTTATCCAGCTCAGCATTTTACCACTGCAACTCTTGCCTGGATAAGCAGAATGAAAGTGATGTGAGTGAAAAAAATGCAGCTATCATATTAATTTTTTGTCTGTATGGCAGATATTTAATTGTCAAAAGCTTTTAGTCAGTACAATAAAACTACAATTATTTGAGAAAAAATATATTTGTACTAATTGTACAATGAATAAAAACAACTTGGAAAAAAAAAATCTTGACAACCTCTAAGAAGAATCTGGATGAGATATCGGGACATCTTAGCTATCAGCTAAACAAGAGGGCTTGATGGACTGAATGGTCTCTTCTCGTTTGTCAAATTTTTTATGTCCATATCTTCTAACTGAGTGATCATTATTTCTTCCTTACACTAGTACAATCATTGCTTGGTTAGCAGTGTCACTCTTTAACGATGGAGCTTCCATTGAGATACAAAAAATGAAAGACACCATGGCAAAAATTACCTCCGACACATAAGTATTTTCTTGTCTGCTACTGGCACACGCTTATTTTATTATTATTTTTTTTTTTTGCTGCGAATGGAGTGCAGAAATGACACTTTCTCTCCAAAGCCAGTGCGGTGAAAATAACATCAGACACAGAGTTACAACCCCGCCCCCTTAAAAAACCTGCTACGTTACTAGGGTGTGTGGTTATGTATCATCTGCATGGAAGGTTCTGCTCTTTGTCGGCTCTCCCCAACTCTTACGTTGTCCAATACATAGTATCAGAACAAAGACACATTATGAGAGGTGCCTTGATGGAAAGAATTTCCTAGAGCCAGGCTACTAACAGAAAAGCACAGAGAAGGACTAAATCACACAAAAAGATAGAGAGAGCACCACATTGGCAGTAGCAGTAGATATTCTGCATATTTCCAGGTGGAAGCACAGAGTCCACCAAGGAAAGCAATCCCTGTAAGTGTGCTACATGTCCCAGAAGATCATTATGCAGGAACATTAGCACATGCATGAGATAGAAATGAACTGGATGGAAAAAAATCAATGCTACTTCAGAACTCTATAAGGTCAGTGATGAGTGATCACTGCTGGTGTATCTGGTCTCTACTGTCATTTGGGAACATGGCATGCTTTTACTAAGTCCCTCTCTGTCTGTCTCTCCTTAGTTTAATCTGTGTCTCTCATGCGGTCCCTGAATCCCCTGCCTACTGCCCCTTTAGACATCATGCAGCATACATGCATTGTGGATATCTCTTTTCTAAATTTCTGCTGCCAGACATATCCCTGCCCTGTGCCATTCTGGCGATATCTTTGCACTTGGCAAACTCTTGCCATCTTTCCCCAGTCTTTTGTTGTGCCATTATACTTTTATACCCAAGGTCCCCAAGTTTTCTGACATCACATTTCAATGGTTGAAGAAATAGCTCAGTAATGGTAGCCAGAGCAAGATAAATGGTAAAGAATAGAATGAGAAAGGATTTGTGACAGCTGGCAATTAAGTGCTGTGTAAAAAAATAATAAGGTGGCAGGGCACAGACTAGGGTAAATTACCATCTGTTTTGTAGGCTTACTGTCCCCAAAGTAAAATCCAGTAAAATAATTAAATCATATTATTAGCGAATAGGCAGTGTTGCGTGTTTTATTAAAAACATTCTTAACAAGTCATTTTTCAGCAGACTATATATAACGCAATGAATGTTAACAACACAGATGCATTTTGTAAAGGAGCATATCCTAGGTTTATTGCATGACTTAAAATTGTTCATTTTGCTGGAAAAGAAAGCAAACCAGTCAACTGAACAAATGTTTTTAACAATTTTAATAGGCTACCCCAGGCTCTATTTAATTAGGCATTTTGAAAGCTTTAGTGGAGAAAGATAAAAAGAAAAAATTATTAAAGACATCACAGAAACAACACTGGTGCAGGTCCACAAATAAGTTGTTGCAGACACCTCAGTTTCTGCAAAGTTTTATTGAATTTTTTTTAATGATGTTGACTATGACAAAGTCAATCACCCAGCACTGAAACTTTACAAACTGCCGTAAGTGTATCAGACAATCATCAAGGATATGCAGAAGATGTATGTTCCCGATTGTGACATAAGTATTGACGAAAGTCTCATGGTTACAAGGGAAGACTGTCAAAAACAATACATTTCATCAATACCACAAGCTGTGTGAAGCAAGCTCTTTGTATATCTGGAACCCGATACTTTACAGTAGTAGAGTGACCAGGTAGGGTTGCAAGTATAGTCAATGCACATTGCTACATCATTTGTGCTGTCACTGGTGGACCCTTTGCTTGACCAAGTTTGCTTGTATAAGGATGGTCAGTTTCTACACCTCACCTGAACTGCTTGAAAATTTACTTCAAAGGAAAACTGATGGAAACTGCACACTGTATGACCAAACCACCATGATATGCCTTTTGATTCCAATCACATGAATTCCTCAATCTGCAAGCGTGATGCAGTAGTCGTATTGCAGATACCCAAAATGAATGCAAACAAGTGGAAGGATTAGAAAGACGTCTGCCTCCAAAGCACTGTTCACAGTGTGGCAACTGTCAAAGCCCATGTCAGGGGAAATGCGGAAGGCACTATGCTTTGTGCTGGGGTAGGATCCAATGACACAATGGGTGGTGTCAATCGTGCAGGTCAGGCACTGACTTTCTATTCTGCCTTACCCAAGTAACAGAAAAAATATTGCAAAAAAACCTTTCAATGTCTGCTCAAATAGTGCCTGTGTGCATTGTTGACTGTTTCAAAACATATCACATGACACACATGTACTAAATCTGCATCAGTACTACAGCGGGCACTAGACATCACTTTTTTTTTTTACTGTGATTATGTTGATGTTTTGATCTTTATATATTTCTCTTAAGCATAGTAACATATTTTTTTTGTTATTGAAAAAAATACAAAGTTTTTGGCTGATTTTTTTCCGGAGGTAAACATAATGCTAAGGAGGCTACGCATCTTGTTTTGTTTCTTGTGTTTTGGTGAGTGGCTTCTCAATTTTTGTGTACAATATTTACTTGTTATTTTATTGTGTGGTTTGGTTCCCTTATTAAATAAACAAATCTTGCTCTTGATGGAAATGTATTCTTTCTTCCTGTGGATTAGCCTTTCTGAGACAAATGTTTCTAAGGGTATCACTTTCTTACACAGACCATTTCTTAGCATTTGCTGTCATGTTAGGTAAGTGCACGTGAGTAAAATAAAAATGAGCATATTCTGCATGGCATAAATAGGTTTCATCTAGTTTAATAATGTTTACTCCACACCACCATTCAAATTCATTTTTACTTTATTCCCATTTTAACAAGTTGAATTAAGTCTAAAGGACTTAAAAACAAACAGGACCCATCAGAATCCACAAGCTGCCCCCTTTGTGCTTGCTTTGCTGCTGCCTTTGGCATGCAGTGAGCAAGCAAATGAGTGAAACAGAGAGAGAGAAAGACAAAGAGAGAGAGAGTGGGAATAGAAAAAAGAGAAAGGCCTCCTAATTTTAAACTGAAGAATGCATACTAACATTTAACACCTCACCTTCCAACATTTAAGTACCAACCAACTACGTAAGCATAAAACTTGACATAACTAAAGGAGTCTCCCACGCACAAACTTGTTTAAAATTACATTTGCAGATTTTGAGCTACTGTAATTAGACATTAAGTTCAGAATCCTGTTTAAAGTTTTACAGATCTCTGATTATTTACACTAAACATTTACCATGTTTATCAATTTTTACATTACTCTCATTATGCATATTTTCTATAGATACTGATTGTGTCAATTAGAATGTCAAACAGAGATAAACTTGATGGCTATAATGTTATTATTTGTAACTCTGGTACGCCTCACTGCACACTCCACTAAACATCACACATCAGCAAAATCAAGTGCTGCACTATTCATTTGGCCTTAGTGAAGACACTATCAGTTCAAGTGAACTGTAACTGTGAATTTGTGATTACATACGAGGAAGAAAGAGAGTCAAAGGATGATCATGCTATTTCTCACATTTTGTTATTTTGGAGTGTGTTAATTGTGGGATTTATGGTATTTGTGTGTATTTTTATTGAATAAAAAGCTCATATAGGCTGTCCACTCAAGTAAAATGTGCTAATGCTAATGTAAATTATTGTGTACATTATGCAGTATGTGCCAATTATGCAAATAGTAAAACCCTTTTAAAGCAAATAAACATTCTTCATTTGGTTAAATGACACACTTTTATTCAACATTTCTGTAGGCTGGTTTAACAGCAGGGGTTGGGAGCCTTAAGTCTTGTCAGGGCCTGGGGCCAGTGGACTTCGGATCTAGCATTGTTCTCACTATTTGCAAATTCCACAAAAGTAAAATTCCATTCTGTTATACAAATTATCTTTGAAATGATCTTTACCTTATCAATGTTGTTATTATTATATTTGTATGTGTGTACCATTACATTAGTAATTAAGATGGAATGATTATGATGGTTAAGAGGGTTATACTGCAGAGGATATCTTAGTGTTCCATTTTGAACTAGTAAAATAACAATGTAACTGACTTACAGCATGTGGGAGAGCAATTCTAATTTGAAAGATAAAGAAAATGCATAGAAGGTATTCATTATTTCAAAATCACTTAAAGAAATGTATTTAACACATTTTAAAAAGCTGTAACATCTCACAGTCATTTGTAATCTTAGCACATATTCTAACAAGTAATGCCCATTAGCAATCAAACATCATCAGGCATCACTTCATATTATTCACATTACGGCAATCAGAATTTAAAAGGGATAATTAACATCCAGAGAGTTTACCTTTGGAAATCAAAAATTAATATTCCCAGAGTGGTTTTGAGGTTTTACACACAAGCAGTAAGGCAACTGAAAAATTGTATTTTCCAAAAATCTTCAATAAGTTGGTTTTTGGCTTCCAAGACAATTGCCTTGACAACCAAAACCAATGTGTTATTGTACATCATACAGTCCAAGTGAGCGTAGCTGCCAAGCAAGATGTGAGATTTTGCATAAAAATTTTAAGACTGCCATTTAAAATTTACTGAGACAGGATGATAAGTGCCATGCTGCCCCTGTAATTTACATTACATGCTGGCCAAACTTTGCCAAATGACCTACAGTAACAACTGTTTGTTTTTTGTTTTATTGTTTATTTCTAGAGAAGATCTATCCCTGGATGGGATGGCAGTCCATTATAAGGCACATTGTCTCACATAGAAACCACAAAACTATCGAACCCATATGATGTCAATCAGGAAAAACAGGTTTAGAAAATATCTTGATAATATTACATTGGGATGTGGTCATTAAGGACCACGTAGACACAGAGGTTTCAAAGATGAGCCAAAGGAAAAACAGCACCAAAATAATAATACAGGATTATAATTATTATTAGGAGTAGTCGCAGTATAAGCACTACTAGTAGTGATATCATCAATGCTATTAGGTTTGACCCTTTTAAGTCCAACTCTCCCCCAAAACTGCTAGCCTTTGTGCACAAGCTGAGAAAGTTCTGGAATTCCAAATGCCATCTGCACCCTGCAGAACCTACAATGGCATCACAACTGTGGCCTCCACCCTGCTCCATCACAGGGCAAAACCTGGGCAAATTGGAAGCTGTATTAGAAAAGAGGATAATAACAAAAGTGGATGCCATCATAAAAAATCCCCTATAGGAGGTGCTGTCTTGGAGGACTTTTAGCCACAGGCCCATTCTACCACGGTGTGCTAAGAAGAGCCTCTGGGGTAATTCTCTGCTCCCTGCTATCAGGCAATTCAATGCTTCATCCAATGTGCTTGTGCAGTTTGTTTATCAATTGATTAATTGGATGTATGGGCGGCACGGTGGAGTTTGCATGTTCTCCCCGTGTCTGCGTGGGTTTCCTCCGGGCGCTCCGGTTTCCTCCCACAGTCCAAAAACATGCAGGTTAGATGGATTGGCGATTCTAAATTGGCCCTAGTGTGTGCTTGGTGTATGGGCGTGTTTGTGTGTATCCTGCGATGGGTTGGCACCCTGCCCGGGATTGGATTCTTGCCTTGTGCCCTGTGTTGGCTCCAGCAGACCCCCGTGACCCTGTGTTCGGATTCAGCATGTTGGAAAATGGATGGATGGATAATTGGATGTTTAAATTTCCCCATGGGATTAATACATTTTATCTGATCAAATCTAAATTAAACTTCAGAAATAGAACAGATAAAAATCACCTGAGTTAGCTACACTGACAAGCTGGGATAGAAGAAAGATGATAAAAAAAATAACTGGCTTTTATCATATAGTTTCCTGAAAAGATATGCTTAAACTAATTTAAAAAATGTGCCTTTGACCTGCTATAGCAAATTGTTTATTTCTAACCAGATGTTTTTTTTTGCATGAATGGCAATCCAACTGCAAGCCATCCCTATTGGGCTCCAGAGACATAAACCAGGACCTACACTCAGCACGAGTATGGAAGGAACCATCTCAGCTTAAACAGCCTGAAGAGGCATCTTTGGTTCAAGTGGCTAACCAGGCTGCAAGAGTGTCTTTTCACTGCAGCAGGCTCGTTCCACCTAAGCTCTGCTACATATTTTACTTTCAAATTAAATGTTAGAAACTATATAATATTTCTACTAGGAGAGCTGATAAAAAAGAAAAGATGACAAACTAGAGTTACCCAAACCAAGAATTCAGAAAAATGAAGAACCAGATACTTGTTCAAAAACATGCCAAGGTCAAAATCAAATAATTACTGAATCTCAATTCCTGGACCAAGTACACTCTTGGAATGTTGAAGGTCCCTAGTGAGTCTCCAAACTAATAGAAACACTCAAAAGGAACAAAAAAAATTAAAAAAGAAAATCAGTCTCTGCTTGCTCACCCAGAGATCTGCCACGTATGCTCTCCCAAGCTACAGTATATGGTGCCGTCGGATTTCATCACCATGCGACGTCTTATGCACCAGAACACAAATGAGGAAAGCAAAAAGGACTATAATTATATTAACAAATGCTCAATATCCCAGTACTCAGTGAGCCATGTGCACGTAATGATTTAACAGGAGTGGCACAGTGGTGCAGCAGTTTGCCTCCTGGATTTGAAACGCACTTTGGTCCCCCTAGACGTTGTAGCAAAGGAGGGGATTGAAACAAAACTGAGTGCCATTATGAACAATGCCTTACATCCTCTCTCTGACACCCTAACACTGAGAACTTTCTGCTAACTGCTAGGGGCTCTTTTATACCAATATATGCCAAGTCAGAAGATTTCTTCTTTTAAAATGTTTCTTCTCTTTTAGTCATTCTGGTGTGTATTCAGACCATAGTGTGTGTTTCTATATTTTTATTTATCTATCTATGTATTTATTTATTTAAAGAGCATCTGTAAAATGTCAAATTTCCCCCTGGGGACAAATAAAGTTTGTTCTATCTATCTATCTATCTATCTATCTATCTATCTATCTATCTATCTATCTATCTATCTATC
>JANRMT010062854.1:2050856-2110849 GCA_026402145.1 Polypterus bichir lapradei | reverse complement strand
ATCTATCTATCTATCTATCTATCTATCTATCTATCTATCTATCTATCGAAAGTATATTTTAAGCTCTGCAAGCATGAAACCTTGTACACTTTCCATCTTTTGGTTTTCCGAATTTAATGCTGCAGTTCCTAAATTGTTAAAAGTTGCTCTTCAGTAAATAAATGTAGATGGCCTGTAACAACCTCTTGTGACCCTTTGCTATTCTTCTCAGAAGTGTGAAATTATTTTGGTCCCTGCAGCTCAAAACATTTTTGTTCTCTTTTCCATGCTTTTGTTCTGTCAGTAAGCTTAACAATCTGAATCTTCTTCGGAAATTTTGTGTGAACATTTGATTTTCACGTTTCTGATGGCTGTCTTGTTTTTTTCTCTTTTTTCTGCTTTGACAATGTTCTTTTTTTCCTTTGTGATTTTAACCAGGGTCTACCCATAAAACATGCCATAAGGAAATGCTGCTTGTTTCATTGATTGTACAAATATTTACTATCAAAAATATTTATCTAACACATTTAAGACTGTACTGTATGTATTTGGACAGTGACACAATTTTCATAATTTTGGCTCTGTACACTAGCACAAAAAAAGCAATCACTATGCGACTGAAGTGTTGACTTTTAGCTTTAATTTAAGGAGTTTACCAAAAATATTGTATGAACTGTTTGGGAATGACAGTCTTTTTTTTGCATAGCTCCCCTATTTCTGGGTTCAAAAGTATTTAGACATTTGACTGACAAGCCATTCAATAGGTAGACTGGAGCAATACCCTCATTATGTCTTCAACTATTAAGCAGATAAAAGGTCTGGAATTGATTCCAAGTGTGAAATTTGCATTTGGAAGCTGTCACTTTGAACTCTCAATATGAGGTCCAAAGAACTGTCCATGCAAGTAAAACAGGCCATCGTTAGGCTGATAAAACAAAACAAACCCTTTAGAGAGATAGCAGAAACATGTAGAGTGGTCAAATCAACCTTTTGAAACATTCTTAAAAGGAAGACACACACTGGTGAACTCAGCAACTCCAGAAGGTCTGGAAAACCACAAAAGACAACTGGGGTGGATGATTGCAGAATTCTGTCCTTGGTGAAGAAGAACCTCTTCACTACATTTAGCCAAACCAAGAACACTCTCCAGGAGGTAGAACTATCATTGCCAAAGTCTACAATCAAGAGAAGCCTTCATGAAAGTAAAGACAGAGGGTTTATCACAAGGTGTAAATTACTGGTAAACTTCAAGCATAGGAGGACAGATTAGACTTTGCCAGAAAATATTTTTTAAAGTCTGTCCAATTCTGGAACAATTCTCTTTGGACAAATGAAACTGAGGTCAATATATACCAGAATGTTGGGAAGAGAAGAGTATGGAGAAGAGAATAAATGGCTTATGATCCTCTGAATACCACATCATCTGTGAAACATGGTGGAGGTAGTTTTATAACATGGGCATGGATGGCTCATGTGTTTATTGATGACATGACTGCTGGCAGAAGTAGCAGGATGAATTCTAAAGTGTGCAGGGCTACACTATCTGCTGGAATTCAGCTGAATGCTGCAAAACAGATAGGACAACACTTCACAGTACAGATTGACAATGAGCAAAATCATACTGTAAGAGCAAACCCATCTGCTTTTCATATTATAGAAGTGGAATATTCTCTAATAGCTAAGTCATTCAACTGACCTCAACCCAATTGGACACACATTTCACTTGCTCAAGACAAAACTGATGGCAGAAAGTCCAAGGAATAAGTAGCAACCAAAAACAGCTTCAGTAAAGACCTGGCAAAGAATCACTAGATTGGTGTGAAGGCTAGGGGGCACCAATGACCCCCAAACACGAACACACCAATACAATCCTGGGTTCCAATAAAGGGTTTTTATTAAACAAATACCTCATGAACACAAGTACAAACAAGTTGTTTCTTCTGTCCTCTCTTTACTGTACTGCTCTCGTCCAGTCAAGTATTTGCCTTCCTTCCTCCCAACTCCGACTTGCATGGGCAAGGAAGTGCATTCTGTTTTGTTGAGGACCCAGGTGTTCTTCTGGTGCCTTTCTCTCTCATGGCCAGGATGCCTTTCTGTCCACTTGGAGCCTCCAGTTCAGGTAAGTAACCATCTCCTCTCTTGGTCGGGGTGCCCATCCATCCTGTGTGGCACTTACATTGGAAACCCATGACTTGGAGAAGGCCATGGGTTCCATACTTTAGGCAGTCATTGACTGTAAAGGATTTTCAACAAAATATTGAAAATGATCATTACAGTATATTTATGATTATGTTAGTTTGTCCAAATACTTTGTGCCCTTGAAAATTGGTGGATCATGTATAAAAATGTCTGTCTTTTCCAAACAGCTCTTACAATATTTTTGCTAAACCCTTGAATTAAAGCTGAAAGTCTACAATTCAATCACATCTTTTTTTGTTTCAAATCCATTGTGGTGGTGTTCAGATCCAAAATTATGAGGACTGTGTCACTGTCGAAATACTTACGAACATACAGTAACTATATTTAGAAGCAGTAGTATTACAAAGCCCTCCAGTGTTTTTCATTTGTATTAAGTATTTCCTGATAAGTATTTTGCCAAACTGTGTTGCAAGCTGTAGTGTGATAAACATCAGAATAAAGGACATGATGCTTGTTTGGAATCTTTTATCTGCTGTGGTACTTACACATTATTCCTGCTGTTTGTGCAGTAATAGAATACATCAGACCTTACCTTTCTCCCATCTTTCTCTCTAATTCAAGATACTTGCTGTACCGACCACTATTTACTGTGTGGCCCCATCCCCTTTTAAAGGTGTGTGTCAAACACCCGTGTATTTCATCTGGTGAGCCTGTCTGTCAGTGCCAGGTACCTGTGAAGTCCTGATTCAGTCCACTATATACTGCTTAACAGGTCAGTCTATGTCCTCCTCAGCTCCTTGTCTTCAAGAACAATAAATGCTGGACATACCAGTAGTGACTGTGTAAAGTCATAGTCAATACTTGGAGACTGCCTGTACTGCACCTTCGGACACGTTCACTTCATGCTCAAAATTCATCTCAGCTACCAGCAATCTCCAGGCTGCTCCACACTTGGACAAATTTCTACCAGCTTGTCCCTTTTCACTGCCAGGGCTGACTGGCATCACAGTTTGGTTTACTATCATCACTCAATCCTTGTCGTCCATCCTAAACCATCCGTTCATTTGCTGGACTCTTCTAGAACTTTTGCATGCCAGTATTGAAGATCTATTTGGGATCATGCTTGGTGTTGGAACTTTAGGTCTAGGAGTTATGGGTCTTTAACGGACCAGCTGATGATGTGACTATTCCTGCTTGATTTCAAATGTTTCATGTACCTGCATTTGTCTAACCATTCTGGTTACACAAAATAAACTGGACGTGATAGTTATGAGTATATTGAGCCACACAGTGATGGAAGTTATTCTTTAGTCCACCAATATATTCAGAGCTTAGGTCAAAACCTGTAAGTGATCATGATAAAAGTCGTCTCTATCGTGGAGATTCCCCTGCACAAGTCACTGTGCTAATCTTGCCCTCTATGAATTCATTGCCCTCTCTGTCACTCTTTGTCCCCTCCAGTTCACATGAACATCTGACAAACCTCCCACTGAAGTTCAGTGCTAGATTCCAAACAACCTCTTTTTTTTCACCTGCCAATATTGGCTGTAGGTTCTGAAAATTTAGAAAGCTCTGCTTCAGTCCCATTGCATCAGTCTGGCACATCACAAAGTCATGATAAACAACTAGGCTGTTAATTGAAGTTGAATACTTCATGGGAAAAAGGGTAGGCTCTTTTGAGAAGAACAGAATGGATAGCTGAAGTTAAGCAGTACATTTTTATTATGTCTTGTGGATGACTCAGAGCAAAGAGTAAAACAAGTTGAATAGAAACGCTGAATGGAATTTCTGTAGCCAGATAAATAGGGTATAGTGACTCATGTGACATGCATAAGAAGCTGCTTCAGGTGTACTGTACTTTGTTTATTGTTGCTTCATACGACTTTGCAACATGTTTTTTCACCTTGGTTGCATCAGTATTGCACATGAATATGTCACATACAACAGCCAGAAAAAGATAGATAAGATAAGACAAAAAGGGTTTCTACAATTAAAATAGGTTATATGAAATATGCTGTTTGTAAAATGTAACTTTTATCAATGAGATGAGTTACTTTTTTGTATTTGTATGTTTTCCAGTTAAGTGAGAAGCACTAAATTTTATTTTTATTTGAAAAAGATTATACAGTATAGACCATTAAAAGTTTTAATAGACTCCAAGATGGAAGAGAACATCACATAGAATGAGCAATTCAATCCCTTAAACAAATTGGAATTATGCATTGTTTTACTAAGCATATGCAACCACTTAATCCTAAGCAGACTTGCCTAAAATGACAGCCTGTGGAGAGGGACTTCAAAACAATATACTGTATATATAAACACCTAGACACTCCGAACAAGTCATGGCTCATCTTGCCTTGTTCCCTTCCATGTGCACTTGTGACAGTTGTACTGACAATCAAGTAACACATCTACAAATGGCTAACTAGCACCTCATGATCTCCTCTCCAGCACATGTTTTCTTATTGCATCCTACTCTTTACACTCTTTGCACATCCTCGGTCTCTTTCACAGCATGCTGGCTGTCCTAGCTGTTCCCAGCTGCGCAGAGTGCTCTGAATCTTTCTTCCAGGATGTCAACTACCCTAGCTCCTTCCATTCTTCTTGTGATCTCTTCACAGACTCTTGTCACTTTTTCATCCCACTGGATCACTGGACTAGCTCACAGCACTCCTATGTAAACCCTTCTGCAGGTATGAAGAACCATCACAAAGATGTGGAAAAGACAAACATCATTCCGGAACAGTCACTGCTTTTGATAGCTGGCTGGTCCCACCCCATTTTTAAGTGCTAAGTCTGTCAGTCTGCTGTTCTGTCCACTCTAGAGAGTTGCCCCCAGATGGTCTATAATGGCTTACTCTGCTCGTTGTCACTTTATTTCAAAACTTGCAGACTTTGCATGTGGGTTGAAATGTCACATTTCAGTACTTTCTAATACCACAAACTAAACACAAATTCTGTGGTTGTGGTAGATCAGTACATGAAATATCAGCAGAAATAAATATAAATACAGTGCATTTTCTTTTGAGTGTTACATTTTAAGAAGGAAAGGTTTTTCCTTTTAATTAAAAAATGTTAGATGAGGTTGTCAGCATAAAGTAATGTGCATGGTGAAAAAATATGCATATAATTCTGCTTTTGTCTTCTCACAGAAACTCGAACGGATAGAACAAAGAAACTGTTTAGACATTATACTGTTGGATCATATGACAGCTTCGATGCATCAAGGTAAGGACCATTAGCAGACTTAATTGCTGTGCTGTGCTCAGTTGAGCAACAAGCCTTTTGGTTAAAGGTACATTATGTCCTACATAGAACAGTTAATCATACATACAAACTGAACAATAAAACAAGCGTCTAATGTTACCAAACTTAAAGAATGTCTGAATATAAACACGAACCTAACTATGATTGCAAAGGTCATGTCCTCTACAGGTTTATGTCTCTCTGCACAGTCTGCTTTCCCATCCCACCCTCCAAACATTAGAAAAATCAATATATAATGAGTATTAATTATTCCTGAATTGCTACATTATTGATGTTCATTCATGGCTACATTTGACAGTCTTGCTGTACATGCTTTTTCTTTTGTTCATGCTATCACAATTCTCCATGTAAATCCCTAAGTAGTGTAAAAAAATAACCCTGTTTCAGTTGTGTAAAGGGTGAAACTAAAGAAAAAAAAATAGACCAAATTTAAATAGAATTTATGAAGGAAAAGTCTATGCTTGTTTCTGTTCATTGTTAATCCTGTGTTTACTTTCAATGCATTTGCACCATCTTTTAATGTCAAATTTTCATTTACAAAGAGAAAAATACAGAGAGTGTGGTTAAACCAGAGAGACTGGGAGGGTTGAGATCAGGGAACTGGCCAAAACAGGAAAAGTGTTATAATTTATAATAAGGATTAAAAATTGTATAACTTAGGGTACACTACCGATTGATGACCTCAGGGTGGCTGTGGGTATCCGTGCCCTTGCTGGCCCAGAACACTAGCTCCATGAGGCGACGCTAACTACTGCACCACCATATGGATGTTAGGGGGGCTCTGTAAATACAAAGTTGTTTAGAAGCAGACACCCTAAGGACTCAACTAGCATTTATTCATTCTTTGAAGTTGTTTGATAAGAACATGGCCCATAAATAAATGTCAAATACAATTCTGATGTGAGTTTTGAGTTTAAATTTGATGGAAGAACAAATATATGTTGGTGTTTTGGTCAGAGTGTCTCTCTTTTATGTTACAGTCAGCCTACTTGAAGCTATCAATAATACAGAATTTCAGCTGGATTTTAATTTGTACTCTTTATAGGACATTCGAAAATGTGGAGTTGTATAAAATGGCACTGTCCTTGCATAATAATTTTTACTGCAAAAGAGATGAGGAGGAGAGAGGTTAGGAACATGCACTGATACAGCACATTGCCGCACCCACCACACGACAAACCACCGACACCTCAGCACCATCACGTTAGTTTGAATGGAGTGGAACAGTTTGAGGGCAAAACTAAAAATGTATTGTCTATGAGTTTTCATATGTATACAGACATATATATGGATAAAAGTCCACTAAACAGTGGCATGTTTTTGCTTTATGGTATACCCTAAGAAATAGTAAAAATATGAATAATTGTCACTCATTTTAAGTGTCATATACATTCTCAGAAAAATTAATTTTCAAATGCAACCATTCAGAATCCTATAAAAAAAGGAAAAACTTTCCACAGCCTGCAATTCCATCACTTTGTCATAAGGTCAAAGCCTCTGAAAGAAAACAATGACTCATCAACTTATTAACAATATGCAGCACTGCTTTGCTTCATCTGCTACTGAAGCTTTATTTAGTGCAGCTATGACTGTCAGCATGCAGAGCCTGGCATGAACATTTTCTATCTAATCACGTTTTTTTTTCTCTGATTGTGTCTTTCAATGCCTTTAAAAAGGGTTTAAAAAATTATTTGTCTCTGTCTGTACTCACTACGATCTGATTGTGACATTGTAATAAAATTTCTAATGACTTGGATGCTTGCAACAGAAATTCTAAGAAAGCATATTCTGTGGGAACTATGGGTATGGGTATAAAGCAGCGTTCATTATGACAATGAGTCGTAAGGCAGGTTTAGAAAAAGATATCTAAATACTATCAAATCATGGCCCCTGGAAATCCAACGTGGTGAATTACTGTTTTGATTCCCATGCATGCCACTTAAATTGCAGTATTAGCCTGTGGCAGACCTTCACTACAAATTTTCTTTGTTTCTGCTTCAGTGTAGAATTTGGCAACTATATTGAGTCCGATGTATTAAGCTGAATTTATAATCATATTTTTGTAACACCTGGAGTTGCAGGTATAGACTGACTTATAGAGTTATAGACTTACTGACGTTAGAGTTTACGCCGGTAGATGAGCGGGTTTCCTTCCTGCAGATATGTGTCTTATTGAGGTCTCTTGTCTTTGTTAGAAACAACCACCAGTTTTGTCTTTGTTTATGTGACGACAACTAGATCTGAGTATCTAGCCTTCTTAGAGACTTTCGGGAGGGGGTGTCTGGAACTTACTACTAATGGGGACTAATCTTTCCACTAGGGAACTTTAACACTCATGTGGATAACAACAATGAAACCTTGAAGGGTGAGATTGGGCAGAACAGAGTGGTGTTTTGTTATTGGACAATCACAGTTTGTCCATAGTGAACACCATGTCCGAACATTAGGGTGTCATTATGTGACTTTGCACCAGAATGCCCTGGGCCATAGGTCAATGATCGATTTTGTGGTTGTGTTATCAGATCTGCTACCGTATGTTTTGGACACTCAAGTAAAGAGAGGGGCTAAGCTCTCAATTGATCACTACCTTGTTGTGAGTTAGACCAGATGGTGAAGGAGATGCCAGACAAACCAGGCGTGTCTAAACTTATAGTGAGGGTGTGCGTTGCATCATTTAGCCGACTACCATGTCTGGGAAATCATCAACTTGTATCTTTGAGTAGACCCAGAACATGTTGGAGAGGTTATGTCTCTTGGCTGGCCTGAGAACACCTTGGTATCCCTGTGGAGGAATTGGAGAAGGTGGAGAGGGAAAAGGGATGTTTGGGCATCTTTGCTTAGACTGCTGCCTCAATGACCCAGACCCAGATAAGTGTCAGGAAGTGGATGGACAGATTGATGTAATATTTCTTTATTCAGCATTACCTTGCTGAAAAAGACTGTCTATAGGAGAAGATAGTGAAAGGCTGTGTAAGTGTACATGTGCAAAAATTAAAAAAAGATAAAGGTTCCTTCCATGCTGGAAAGATAAAGATCTTTAGAGCCTGTTCTATTGTACAGCTTTTTTTTCGGGCGTTTGGCTATAAAAGTAGAAGTGGTATGCAAGAAGGGAAGCAAAACACACAACCAGAGAGATGAAAGGAGTGAAAGATGAGAGTGGTTTGAAAAGCATGCATTAAACAGGATGAAGGAAAAGTTTAAAAGTCAGTTGATCATTAAGTTCTGTGGAAATGTGTGATCCAGGCTTGACAATGAGCCTAGCTTGTCCTGTTTTCCTTTGAAAGGAGTCTTTGAAACCCTGTAAAAGAACAAAAAGAGACAACAGAAGGGATATCTGTGAGGCCATGATTAAGGGATACAAAATGTGCTGAAATGCTTTGTAATGACTTTGCTATTAACAGCTCAAGCATGCCACCTTAAATGATCCTTAAATTTATCTCCCTATTTTACCCATGTGGACAGCCAAATACAGTATTCTCTATAAGAAATACAATAAATTTTATCTTTGACAGGTAGGAGACATGCCTTCTGATATTAAATTTCTAGAGTAATCCAATATGATTTTATTGTTGGTTGTCCTGTTTGTAAGTGATGCAGCTGCTCCTGTTACAACTGAAAAGTGCCTGGCAGGGAGGGTGACCTTTCTTTGTGTAGTGTGCTGCAGGAAAGAACTATATTAGGCAGTCAATGAAAGAAGAAGATCAAGGGAGGTTGGGAAAAAAAGGCTTGAAAATAGAGGTCAAGTAAGATGTTGGTTTCGTTTCTGGTCTTCCTCGTTAGGAGGATGTTGAAAGGTCTTCTCCTGGCATGGTTGAGGAACCCTGTACACAGTATAAGAAGGACATCCTTTTTCAGAGTGTTCATTATGGCAGTCCACTTCATTGCTGTAGAGATAGAGGAAATGTCAAAAAGAGAGTGTTTAATCTGCAAGGAATGGAGAGAGCAGTAGAGAAGGTAACTGTGAGAGTCATTTGCCTTGCAATATACAAAGTTTTGAAATGCTGGTAAGTTGATAGAGAGACTGATGTTGTGGAATGGAAGAGTTGTAGCAGATGCATTGATTGTGAAACTGAGAAATGGATGACATCTGGAAAGTTATTAATAAATTTGTCAAGCTGGCATCTGTAGCAGGAAGAAACACCAACACAATCATCAATGTATCTTTTGTATGTTAGATAGATAGATAGAAACTATTAATTCAGAAGAATATTGCAAATTAATAGCTTGGTCAGGACAGAAAAGAAGCACTCTTATACTTAGGGTTAAATGTTGTTATCATAGGTGAAAGCACTGAGATTAACACTAGAATCCCTGAAGCCTATGAAAAACTTCCTTTGCACCTCTCCTCAGCGTCTTTTGTTTTATAAATGTTTCGATCAGCACAAACTGCAAGCAGCCTGCTATCCCTTCCCACCCACCGCCGCAGCTCAACTCAAGCAAAAAGTTCTCCCAGCTCAAGGCTCTTTATCTGTGTGTGATGCACTTGGAGTTGCATAGGGTAAATAATATATTGTCATTTAGAATACATACATTTCATGTGTGTTTCCTGTCTACAATGATCTACAAGAGGTTGCCGGTTCAATTCCGGGTGCTTCCCAGAATTACCGTTTTGAGTAGTGAGCTGCTCTTATTGTTACTATTATAATAGAATAAAAACATACATTTGATTTGAGTCTGTAACAGCCGGTGTACGTTTATGGTACTTGTAAAGGTTAGTGTTTTTTTTTTATTATTTATTAAGTTTTATTCTCTCAGTCGCATTCATGCTCCCCCAGATCTGACACTGCTGTTTTCAAATAAAGACGTGCTTTAACAGAGGTGAACTCAGATCAGGATGAGGGTTTTACATCGGAAAAAGAGAACAGAAGCCCTCTCTGCAAGAAACATTCACTCACACATAAGGACAATGCAGCTGCGCCAGGTATAAAGGCGAAAGATGGCACCGTGTGGATCCAGCAAAAGGTCTGGCGTCATTCTACCAGTGAATATGCCACATACTGTACATGTCCTTCAACGAAATAGTAGGGCATTCCGAGCTCACCGAGGTATCATGCAAAGTTCAGTTTTTGATTATATTTTGTGAAGGTCTTTATATGAAAAATATTTATATGTTACTTGTATGAAAGTCACATCAAATGTCATTTACCTATTATTTATTTACTTATCTTCCTACAGCGTAAAGTCACAAGTAGACTGCAGAGCTTCCTGTGTTTGATCGACATGGGCATGCTGTTCTCTTTCTCCGATGCAGAACAGTCATCCTGATCTGAGTTCACCTCAGCTCAGTTCACCTGTTATAGCACGTCTTTATTTTAAAGCAGCAGTCAGATCTAGGGGAGCGTGAATGTGACTGAGAGAATAAAACTGAATAAAAAAAAAAACGCTAACCTTTACAAGTACCATAAATATACACTGGCTGTTACAAACTCAAATCAAATGTATGTTTTTATTCAATAATAGTAACAATACGAGTAGCTCACTACTCAAAACAGTAATTCTGGGAAGTGCTCAGAATTGAACCAGTGACCTCTTGATTATGAATCAGCAGTTCTTCCCACTGCACCACCCAAGCGGTCATGTGAGTGTAGTACACAGAACACACATGAAATGCATGTGTTCCAAATGACAATATATTATTTACCCTATGCAACTCAAGGACCTCACACGCAGATGAAGAACACTTGAGCTGGGGGAACTTTTTGCCTGAGTTGAGCTGCGTCAGTGGGGGGATTGGATAGCAGGCTGCTTGCTGCTTGTGCTGATCAACACATTTTCAAAACAAAAGACACTAATGGAGAGTTGCCTAATGAGGGTGTGTGTTGGGAGTTCATAGATTGGTCATCTGTAGAGGGTATATCTTAGTGCAATGAGGCTTTAATTTTTCTTAATCACAGTGATGTGATAAGTTCTAGTGACCTCTGTTTTTCAAAAAATAGCTTTAATCATAATGCATTTTCCAATGTTGGCCAGGAAAAACCCACTTCACACTCTAGGGTATTTGCTATTTTCTGGCAATCTTATTTACACACATTAGCTGGCAGTGGGATTCTGATCTTGCTGAACAGTCTAGGCATTGCTTTACAAGTCATCTGGGCTTAAATTCCTTTGTCTTCCATATACTGCACACTGTTGTTTTTCACAAAGAGTTGGTTGGACCCTAAGCTGTTATCCATGAAAAGGTGCAGTGAATTCAGCATGCTGTTATGACACTTTCAGCACCACCGCTGTTCTGTTTATGTGTTAGCCCATCTGGACAATTTGTCTCAGAATCAATAGGCCTATTTGTTTTTTTTGTGTAGCACTATCATGTATGACAACCAAATCAGATTGCTTTTTCTCATTTCTTCAGGCCTTTTCTTCTGATCTCATTCTACTATGCCATGTTCCTAGTCTGGTAAATCTCAGTTAATCTCACACATAGATAGTCCAATGGAGCTTAGCTTCCTGTTTTAAATATTACTGACTACACAATTACATGGAAGCAGCAGGTGTGTCTAATTTACTACCTAGTCATTGTACAGTGTCTGCTGTAGTCTAACATTCACTGGTAAATGTTTTGTTGTGACAAAAATTACTGCTGAACCAAGATGTGTCTTTTCAGAGTAAATATTAGGGCCACTGGGGTGCAAAAAATAATGAGTCGTGTGATGATCCCTGGCGGTGGGCAAAATAAAGTAAACAAAGGATTAGCTAATCTAGCATGCATGGTGGGCTTCAGTTCAGGTTTCAACATTAACACTAGCTGAACTAGGGAGATAGTTCCAAAGAGTAGGAACTTCAAAGCTAAATTATCATTCACAGACTAATCACATTTATTACATGAATATTACTATTCATTTTTCGTGGAGAAGATTGCATGTATAATACAACACTTTGCAGGCAGTTTCACTATGAATAAAAGATGCAGTTTCACAATTTAAATGTCATTCAAAGAAGCAGTCTGACCCTTTTTTAACTAAGAAACAGCAGTTACATTTTAAATTTTTTGCTTTTTTGAACACAGGATTCTTCTTGTTCACTTTGTAACAAAACATGTGCATTAGTATAATATTTCTAGGAGATACTCTAAAAAGATAAAGCATAATTCGTGTTTAATATTGTTGTCTCCCAGCTCCAGTGTTCAACTTTCAGCCTACAGTGCATCTGGAAAGTATTCACAGCGCATCACTTTTTCCACATTTTGTTATGTTACAGCCTTATTCCAAAATGGATTAAATTCATTTTTTTCCTCAGAACTCTACACACAACATGCCATAATGACAACATGAAAAAAGTTTACTTGAGGTTTTTGCAAATTTATTAAAAATAAAAAACTGAGAAATCACATGTACATAAGTATTCACAGCCTTTGATCAATACTTTGTCGATGCACCTTTGGCAGCAATTACAGCCTCAAGTCTTTTTGAATATGATGCCACAAGCTTGGCACACCTATCCTTGGCCAGTTTTGCCCATTCCTCTTTGCAGCACCTCTCAAGCTCCATCAGGTTGGATGGGAAGCGTCGGTGCTCAGCCATTTTAAGATCTCTCCAGAGATGTTCAATCGGATTCATGTCTGGGCTCTGGCTGGGCCACTCAAGGACATTCACAGAGTTGGGCCACTCCTTTGATATCTTGGCTGTGTGCTTAGGGTCGTTGTCCTGCTGAAAGATGAACCGTCGCCCCAGTCTGAGGTCAAGAGCACTCTGGAGCAGGTTTTCATCCAGGTTGTCTCTGTACATTGCTGCAGTCATCTTACCCTTTATCCTGACTAGTCTCCCAGTTCCTGTCGCTGAAAAACATCCCCACAGCATGATGCTGGCACCACCATGCTTCACTGTAGGGATGGTATTGGCCTGGTGATGAGCGGTGCCTGGTTTCCTCCAAACGTGACGCCTGGCATTCACAACAAAGAGTTCAATCTTTGTCTCATCAGTCCAGAGAATTTTGTTTCTCATGGTCTGAGAGTCCTTCAAGTGCCTTCTGGCAAACTCCAGGCGGGCTGACATGTGCCTTTTGCTAAGGAGTGGCTTCCGTCTGGCCACTCTACCATACAGGCCTGATTGGTGGATTGCTGCAGAGATGGTTGTTCTTCTGGAAGGTTCTCCTCTCTCCACAGAGGACCACTGGAGCTCTGACAGAGTGACCATCAGGTTCTTGGTCACCTCCCTGACTAAGGCCCTTCTCTCCCGATCGCTCAGTTTAGATGGCCGGCCAGCTCTAGGAAGAGTCCTGGTGGTTTCGAACTTCTTCCACTTACGGATGATGGAGGCCACTGTGCTCATTGGGACCTTCAAAGCAGCAGAAAGTTTTCTGTAACCCTCCCCAGATTTGTTCCTCGAGACAATCCTGTCTCAGAGGTCTACAGACAATTCCCATGTGCTCTGACATGAACTGTCAACTGTGGGACCTTATATAGACAGGTGTGTGCCTTTCCAAATCATGTCCAATCAACTGAATTTACCACAGGTGGACTCCAATTAAGCAGCAGAAACATCTCAAGTATGATCAGGGGAAACAGGATGCACCTGAGCTCAATTTTGAGCTTCATGGCAAAGGCTGTGAATACTTATGTACATGTGCTTTCTCAGTTTTTTTATTTTTAATAAATTTGCAAAAACCTCAAGCAAACTTTTTTCACGTTGTCATTATGGGGTGTTGTGTGTAGAATTCTGAGGAAAAAATGGAATTTAATCCATTTTGGAACAAGGCTGTAACATAACAAAATGTGGAAAAAGTGATGCACTGTGAATACTTTCTGGATGCACTGTATGTACAGTTTTGCTTAGATTTATTACATACCAAAACATTTTGAGTGGCATTTCTTTGAAATGTAGACTTCTCCAATCATATGTGTTTTAACATCTGTATTTGTCTGGTGGAAACTTTGTGGTGTGTTTAAGACACTTTTTCTTACACTATGGGTCGGAAACGTGTTTGTGATGGGTTGTTGCATGATTGTGTAGTAGAATTAGCAGAGTTCGTCCAAATCCAAATTCGGTGTTGAGTGCTACACGTCCCTCCATTTACCACACTATTCATTGTGGTAGTATGCAAAACAATGCCATTGACACATCACCAAGAGCTTTTGTTTCTATGACGTGAAAATATAAAAAAATTTTCCCCATGTCACTACCTAACCCTCTCACAACCAGTGAAACAATGAAATTGAGATGACTGACAAGCAAAGACACATTTAAGAAAGAGGGAGACAGTAATGACAGTCAACCTTGTGAGGTGAAGGGATCGCAGCTTTAGTTTGAATGTCAAAAAAATGAATGCTTGTGACACATGAATGTCATGATTTTTGGACTGTTTTGCAGGGCGAGAGAATAGAGCTGGGGTATATATGTGCCATACTAAAAGCAGTTTTAGTGGGCATGGACAAATGGGTCTTGCTTCATTACATGTTTGCTGTTACTCCATACAATGAATCTGAGTCTGTAACTGAAGATTTTGCATGAAGTTTAGGGTGTCTTGGTTCAGTAATTTCTGTCTACTGTACTGTAAGAACATGATTGTTGGAGCACTGAGGACCATAAGAATGGCAGAAAATATCCAAAGGTTGAGACAAACTGCAGACATTCAACACAATGTCTTGTTAATGGCATTAAAAGTTTCAAACTGGTCAGTTCACTAAGTTCTTCATCAAGATCTGTCACCCTATAAAATACAAACAGTGCACACATTTTTTAGAAATAATTAAGCTACTTTTTTACTTGGTTTATTGAATTGTTAAAAGAAAAGTAGGGTATGTTATTTTTACTGTTACTGTTTATTATGTAGCAGACACCTTAATCCAAGGCAACTTATAAAGCAAGTTATTGTACCACTTTGGTATGAAGGTGCAAGTTTTGAGTTTTGAAGTATACACAAACTCATTTAGAAAAGTGTATTGTTAATTCTGGGACGCATTTGATTTTTTTTAATAATGTTATTTAAGACAAAGTAAATAAACTACATTGATTAATTGCCTTTAACTACTTTACTCCTTTCCAGTACCATGATTCAAGTAATTAAGTTAAGCAATCATTGATAGTATCCTTTCAAAAATCATCATCATCCCTGCACTGCATTCCGAAAATCGATTTCTCTCAGCTTTACTAAAGCTTACGCCAAGTATTTACACTTGTAGTGATTTGCCTTAGGAATCTATTCCTTGTTTTGAATGATAATTATTGTTTCATTAACAATACATTTGCTTTCCACTTTTCTCTTTTAATAATATTTAAGTGAGAGGTATGCTTTTATTATGTGACCATTCTTATTTGTGTGTTTATGGCTCCAATGTAGTGTCATTATGAAAACATAAGTTAGTTTAGTTAGTATATTATAGTTTTCTTATTTGGGTCTTCACAAAAAAGTTTTACAACCACAGGCATAAAGTATCTTACAATGTATACCCTCTGTCTGATTTGGCACTGGATCAGGTCTCCTTCAGATACCCTTTTCTGGCTACAAATGGAGCAAACCTGCACCTCTTTCTTTACTCTCATCTCTGAGTCACAGATTAAAATCTTTGCCCTATCAAACCAAACCCTGTTATTTCCTATGTCCTTAAATTATAGTATTATGTAGAGAAAATATTGGGATCGCCTTCAAGGTGGTATCTGTATATGCCTGTCTTTAACAACCCAGCATTAAATATCAATGGCAAACCAACTGTTTTTCCTAGTTGGTCTAGAAGGGGTGCTGGCACATTAGAATATATATTCAGTGATTCAGTACAAGGATTATTCCAGTTCTTTGAGTTCAGGGTTGCCTGCTCCCTTCTCTCCTCCTTCTTTTATCTCTAGCTGAGGTATGTGCTTAGAATGTTTAGAATTTCTCACACTGCTCCCGATCATCCACTTTACATTTTTGCAGTTTCCATATCCCCAAAATCCAAACTTGTAACCTCTCTCTGTTCCTTGTTGCACAAAGCTTCCTATAAACCCTTATCACTTGAAGCTGTCTGGTCTTGCGACCTTCCTTCCCATACAAAAGTATTCTGAATTCTGTATTCAGAAATATTGGAAACTCATTGAAAAACACCAATTACCAGCACATTCAGTTCAAAATTATACATAGATTATACCTGACCCCCCCAGCAATTGCCATTTAATAAGTCTGGGTTTAGGCCTACTTTGTCACCTGTGTTCCTTAAATATCCAGGGACCTTCTTCCATATGTTCTGGCAGTGTTTCCCAGCTTGTTCACTTTGGTCCTATAAGACCACATCTCCTTTTTTTGTTCTTTCTGTTCACGTTCCCCTGTCAACTCAAGTTCTCATTCTTTTATAAATAAATAAATAATCGCATCCGCGAAAGGTTGCAGGACACCAATCGGTTGCAAGTTTTTGCGAGTGCATTTCCATCTGCGGTTAATTGAGGTGTAGATTGATAGCGCCGCACACATGCATTAGAGTATGGATCAGTCACGCACCTCGATGGGGCCACAGAGGAAATTGCTCCTGTACCTGCACCCAATAAGGCAGCAGAGTTAAAAGGAGCCTGCATGGGATGGAAGGGAGAAGAGAAAGGAACAAGAAGACAAAACAAAAAGAGGCATGGAGGCTATTGCTTGACATCTCCCTGTCCTCTGAGATCCTAATAAGATAAGCCAGTGAGATATATGTTATTACAAGAGTAGACTAGATCTTAGAAGAATTCTGCATAGACTCACTTCTACTATTAATTCCTTAATTATTGTAATTGGCCTCATATAGGTACAGATTAGGTTTACCCATAAAATAAACTAAGCAAACCTCTTAACCATTCCACTAAATCAGGTATTTATCCTGTTCCTCAGGAGTGCAGAGGAGATAGTTCAATTAATCCATTGCCATTATGCTTACATAAATGTTGTTACATTTAAGAACAGCTTAATGTTGTAACTAGCCCAGAGCTATAAGTCAATTTTTCTTGAAGTTTCATATTTTTTTTTAGCCCCTTGCTTAAAAACTGGTATATAACCAAAGACTATGTCTTTAATGGTTCTTGGATATTTCTTAGATACTGTCAAGGTACCCATAAGAAAAACACACAGGAAATGAGCAATAACTTTTAAAATACAACCTCTATTTATATCCCTAAAATAAATAAGGCAGACTAAAAATATTTACCAGAATACAAGAGAACCGTAAATTCCCAGAATTGTTGCAAAAACAACTTTATCATAAAACTTACAGCAGTTCCCTTTCAGTTACATTCAGAATACTCTTCTTGAGATACAATACACTTGTACCATCACTTCTTTCATTCCTGTTAGAATTTCTTATGCTTTAGTTACTGTGTCTAGAGTGTGTGTTTCTTTCCTGGGTTTACTCTGCAGTAGCAAAACTTCTTACTTCAGTCTCATTTTAATTTTGGTAACAAAAAGAAGTCTCATGGAGCAAGTGCAGGAGGCAAAACACAACTACACTGTTTTTGATCAAAACTCTGACTGACAACATGGCATGGGGCAGGTAAGTTGTCATTGTGCAAAATCCATTTTTTATGCCCTTTCTCTGGATGTTTTTTGCCTGGTGCAGTTCAATGTAATGTTACTGATTAATGCGATCATCATTATTTTTTGAAAATCTGCCATGGCGGTTGGATAAAATACACAGGAATACACACTTGATCAACTCAGTATGATGCCACTGATAAAAAGATGGTAGGCATTAGATACCTAGAGACGTATTCGATAACTACAATGTACTTCCGTACTCTGTACTCTTTTGGCTGATTACAGAAATTTTGGGGTTCCCCTCATACATGCCAGATACAATACCACTACTGCATTTAAAAATGTTTCAAAACCTTAAAGACTGACAAGTAGAAATTTCTTAAGAATCAGACTTTCTTCTTGTGTGTGTACCACAGAAACATGGACACACATCTTTCCAAAATTGTTTATCAAATTATTTATATTTTTTTAATGAAATGTGGGTAATAGATGCTGAATTTGACATGATATGTATGTGTGTGTGTATGTTTACTCTGCGATGGTCTGGCGACCAGTCCAAGAATTTTTTCTGCTTTGTGTGGCTGCAGCTTTCCTGTAACCCTGCTCTGAATAAGCAGCTTTAGAAAATAATTGTATGAATAGACTAGGGAAGATGGAGGTTTGTTTAGGTTTGGGATTTTTGTTAACAAAAAGGGTGAAAAGTTTGAGCTGTGATCATGGTACAGGTTTAATGATTTTTTTTTTATGTCTTCATGTTTATATCATTACCTTTACATTAACTTTTTTGAGAAACATGCTGAATTTAGCATAAAAAAATTGATTTTATATTTGGTGACCTGAATTATGTAGACTTTTTGATTCTGTATTTAGGTCATTTTCTAGCAGTGTGGAGATTTAAACAGCACAAGGAACAATTATTTCATCCATTTTATGTGCTGATACACCCTTTAAAGCATCTGCATGACGGCATTTTAATTAAACCCATAACGTTCTTAACAGAATCCATTTTCTTAACCCCCTTACAGTGGTGGATTGCAAAAGCCTATAATTATTATAGCTACTACTTATTATTATGTTCACATCTGTGAAGAGTAAACCTGGCGGTATTCTCTGGCAAAACAGTTTTACAAACCATCTGTGACATTAGTGATCAGGCTGCCTGCAGTGTTAGAAAGCTTTTTTTCCACTCTTGACACTCTCAGGTATTTGTTAAACTCTTTTCTCTTTCAAATATTAACTTAGTATTAAGTGAGGAGTAATCGGATCATCCCCAAGTTTGACCAGTTTCATGAAACAGCTCTCAAATAATCAACGTGATTTGATACAGAAGTGGTTGCTACAATGTAAAGAAAGCATGCTTGCCAGTTTATGTTTGGATGAGGTAGGTTGATTGTTCAGGTTCAACAGTTCTTTTAAGTTCTAGTTCTTTTTTTCTTAACAAACTAATTCCGACAATTTTAAATTCTGGGGTAACGTACAATTGTTTTATTTCTTTGCAGGCACATTGCCTCACAACTCTAGAGGCCTTAATTCAGATTCTGTCCCTGGAAATGTAGATATTAAGACTGCACAGTTCTTACACAGTGACTGTGTGGGCTTCTGCTCAAATCACAAACATGTGCTGGTTAAGATGATTGATTACTTTAATTTGCCACTATATCAGCAAATATGGAAAGGAATGAGTGTGGAAGTAAGCAAGGGAATGAGGGATGGAGGTAAAAAGTGAGCCCTGCAATGGACTGACCACTTTGGTTATTGCCTCGCACCTAATGCTAATGGGAAAGGTTTCCGTTCCCTAATCCAATGACAGTTACTCCTTCTAGGTTTTTATATGAAACCAGTAATGTTTAATCAACATTAACAAAAATACAGATAAAAATTTTTATTAAAATAATGGCAAAACTTGTGATTGACAGTCACATTCACAGTAATTTCCAGGTGCTGACACACTTTATGTGTTTTTAAGTCATTAAGATACTAAACTGCATAATACCGGAAAACAAAGGCACCTAAGTGATGAAATAAAAGAACAAAAGCAGTGTGTGCTTCAGTGCTAATTTCTCTATTTTGTGATTCTTTAAAAACTGTGTCCCATGATAATTGAAGGACTGACTGGTTTGACTGCAGTATAGAAAGCTGCAGAATTGGTCCTCAAAGCTAAACAGCCATGGTGCCAATTTGGAATTTAGGCATTTTTCTTAGCTTATTTCTATTTAATTAAAAGAAAATGTTAACTTACCATCAATAAGACAAGTAAGATACAATTAAGATTGATAATCTTATAATAACTGTCATGTTTACATTTTACAGTATTCTGTTTATACTTTACAAATGGTGTTCTTTTCCTAGACTGATGCCCATGCTCATTGTATTTACCCAAGGCAGATAAATAATGTTGCTTTTTTTATATATACTAAAGAAATAAATTAATAGGTTATATTTTGCACATTCCAAACATATTAAGTAAAAGGTAAAAATTCACATCAATAACGATTCAAAGTTTTAATACACTTTTATGGCAGTCTGCACCTTTATCAGTTAAAAGATGCAACAAATCAAGTAAAGATTTCAACAGGTACAACTGTAGCTTGTTTGAGCACATTCAGTATTTATGGCTTGTTTGAAAAGCTCCATGCTAGTTAGTCTTATTTTTTATTGCACTTTATCTCAGAAACACAATTCATTTCTTGTTCAGTTCAGATGTTGCTTGAAAAATCTTCAAAATGTCTTGTTTCTGTCACCATGCACACCCTTTATTCTCTTACTTATCTGTCCAGAATTCTTAATTGTCATGTACATTGGGAAGATTTTTATGTAGATAAAATAAAACTCTACCATAGCATAACCCTTAGAAATCCACTTTTCTCATTACTGATCCCTTCTCTGTGGGTTAATTTTCTGAATTATTAATTACTGAACAATTTAATCGAATCAAATAGAATGTTTAATTAGTGGTGTAGCGGTTAGCACTGTTGACTTTTACAGATTTAGCCTGATTGCCAAATGGCATTTCCATGTTTTTCCTTGTGTTTGTGTGGATTTTTTTCTCCAAGTACCCTGGTTTTCTTCCTACATGCCCAGAGATGTGTGTGTAAGATTTAATTGGTGATTCTCAATTGAGGATGTATTCAGATGGCGCCCCATCCAGAGTTGGTTCATACTTTGTGCCTGAGGCTTGCAAGATATGCTGTAGCCCTCCCATGAACTTGAATTGAATGAATCTGCACTACCTTGCTTGGATCATTTTATATTCTAATATTTACAGTGCACATGAAGAAAAATGAACTGTCAAGAATCTACTGCCATAGTTCATATCTGATTTTGTCTTAAGCCATGTCATTCAGCTGCCTTTGCCTGGTGAGGGCAAATACTCCACCAACACCTTAAGCCCTTTCTGCTGTAATTGTTGCTGTGTCTGAGTAGACTTTTTCCATTGATTCCTAACTCAACAATGAATTACGTTTCCCTTTTTTAGAATTGTGAATCCTTTTTTTGTGTTCTTTGACCTGCTTTACCTTAACGTTTTTGCCTTCTCCTTTCTCCTTCATGTTAGTTTGTTCATCTATGTCCATGAAAGACCAGACTTAAAGTCTTAAAGACTAGATAGCATTTACAGGTTCAGGTCCAATCTAGAACTTAACTCGTGGTAACATGACATCAACAATTTCAAGTTCACGTTTAAGCCATGTGTTTTAACTATGAACTTTGATTTCTTTTGATTGTTGACATGCAAGGAAGTTTAGAGTTAGCTTGAACTACAAGCCAGTACAGAGTAAGAGAAGAACATTATTAGGAAATACTGCTGTGAATGATTCCAATGATCCTTGTTAGAAATAAAAAATGTATAGCATTAAAACTAGAGACCGAAGGCCTGTAATGATCTAGGTCTTAATTTGAAGCTTCAATATCTCAGTTACGACTTTTGGAGAACAGATTGTAAATGGCACTGTTTGCCTTTTTCTACTTTGTAAAGCCAACAAAAAAGAGTATTTTATGTAACATCATTTTTTTTTGTTTGTTAACACTGTCTTAAGACACTTCACAGTTGCAGAGCTGTGGTACCATTTACATAAAATATTCTTTATTCAACTGGAATGCAGGCAGCTTAAAAGACTTCTTAGATATCCAGAAATAATAAAGAGATGAAGTAGAATGTTCATTTTAATAAATAAAACAATGCAGTGTTTCCAAGCCATAGTTGTAGTGAAAAAACTGTCGAAGAAATACATGCATCAGTTGCAATGAACTTGTCTTTTTGCATTTTCAGAGAAATGTATGTCAGTTCAGCTATGCTAAGTAAACACGCTTCCATGAAAAGGTGATGAGAAAAATAACCCATTTAACACTCCATAGCTTATTGTCAAAATTCAAGAGGACAGAGTAGATGTCCTAAAAATCTACCAGCCATCTGTCACAGTAAGGGGACACAGGCACAAAAACATGTTTTAAGAAGAAGATGCTGTTGACAGAAAGTAAATTTAAGACATCTCTACGTGTTTTACTTAATATTTAAAATAAAATTGGAGTTCTTTAATTATTTACTACACTGTGTACAGAGAAATTTTTAATTTTTAAAGTAATGTAAGGTATAATATTTTACACAATCTTGTCACAGTAAGGGAATTCAGCATTGAATTCAGTGTAAAGTGCAGCAGTGAAGGGAATTCAGTATAAAGTGGCAATAAAACCAACAGTATTTTACATTTACAACAAATACGCCACAGAGTACATACGGAAATACTAAAAAAGCAGAACTTCATCCCACAAAATGTACTTACTTTTGTTTAAAAAAAAAAAAAAAAACGTTTCCTGCCAGAGAAAAGAGCCATTTGGTTTTATTGTTGATTTTGGCTGGGAGATGAAACATCATCATAGTTTAGCTAAAGTTCGAAAAGCCAAGAAGACCAATAATTGAATGGTCAAGCCAAAATGCAAATCTAAATACAAGGTTAGATTTTTTAATTAAGGGCTCATTTAACAAGAAGTCTAGTTAACACAAATTTAAAGACTATTCTTTTTGAGCCAAATCCGCAATCTCGGATAACTAAAAAGTGTAAACTATTTAAAATTCACAAATACTGTCCAAACCTGCCTGTGAGTTTTAATAAGAGCATTTTGGTTTCCTGTCTACCCCAGTGCAAGTTATGATAATTAGCAGTTTTCAGTTTTGCTTAATACAAGTAAATCTGTCATGGTGTGAAGTGGGATGGTGTGGCATAGCTCCGTCCATGGTCTAGGATTAGGTCTAGCTTTGAGTGTGATATTCCTGGGATAGGCTCTCACACCATGTGATCCTAAAAATTAATTGAGCAAGAGAGAGACAAATATTATTATACTAGCTGGCCAAGTTCACAATAAATCATCGACAGTTACTCAAGTGCATAAATCCAAGTGCAGAAGTGTTATCTAATTGAATTGAATAAGAAAACTGCAGCCCACAAATCTACGACAGCATTAGCAACACATTCACTCAAGGGCGGCATTCTTGACATGCTCATTCTAAGGCCTTTCTTATGTGATATAATAAAATGCATTGCATTTTTCATTCCAGTAGGTGGCATGTACACCAGACACTATAACATAATAAAGGAAATTTAAAATGAAAAAGGTATGAAGTAGAAAAAAAGAGACAGAAGAAGTCTTAATTGCAGTGGAGCCCATTGACTTTCACTGAGAAGGAAGTATCTGACATTATGATTGCGAGGTCTGAAATGTGGGTCCTGGGAGACCATCATGCCCCCTTTATAGCTGTTGATATTTTTTTTATTTTCCTTTACATGATTCATTCCTGCTGTAAACTTGCTGCATTAATTTAGACACATCACCAGAATTTTTAATGGACTTGATTGAGATTGGTGATGCCTGTCTCATTCTTTTTTATTTTTTGTCAATTTAAATATAACTTTGTTAAATTATAGTGTAGGTTTGTCTGTTGATTCAGTTATTCAGCATTTAGTATATGACTCTCAACAGCAATGTTAATGTTTGTGACGCACCATTTATTTGAAAGAAAAAGCCAATCCATTTTATTACTACATGCATTACAAAACACATTCCAATAGATGGTGCATTGCAAACATTAACACTGAATAAGCCCAACAAAGTGGAACTTGTAGAAGAGCAGAAATCAGTCTCTGCTGTGTTTAAATACATAGATTACCTTTTTATATCTCACAGGATATTCTGTATGCTTTATGGTATTTAATTCCTTATACTGCAACATTTTAACTCTTATTTCAGCTCGATGCACGTTACTGCAAAATTAACTAAGTTTATGGGTGAATAGTAATGACATATACTCTGTATGATTAAAATAATACAGCATAGTGTAAAAGGCAAAAACACATTTTGCCTATCTATGTAAAGGAGCTTCTTGCTTCCTTTTTTCTCCTTGAAGAAAAAATTCTAGAATAGGTTCATTTATGCAGTTATTAATATATTTCTTCTGTGGAATATTTGAAAAGTATATTAGCTGTTGTATTGCATTTTCATGAAAACTTTAAATATCTGTTTTATAAGCAGATAACCTTCAATGTGCCTTGCAATTACATAAATGGTGTGTAGCTGTAGGAAATTTTGTAACCTTTTAAAAGAAATCAAAATATTGTCAGTTCTTGTTTATCAATGTTATTAATTTTAATATAGTAATTGTAGTCTGTCAGTCAGTCAGTCAATATGCATATAATTGTGGCCAACAATAATGGTACCTCTGCCAATAGAGCAGAATAAGGAACAACTTTTCTTAATTTACATTGGTTAAATGGGTGCTTCTTATTTTGAAGGCAACTGCAACTCATCACAGGCAAGTTTATTTAAAATCAAGGAAGAATCAAATGCTTATAATCCAAATACTCCTTAAAACTTCTAAAATATGTCAATAATTTTGTTTTGTCCATTTTGGATTTCTGTATGGAATAAACTAAGATTTAGTTATCTTTTTTCCACCTTTTTTGTGTCTTTCTACACAAAATGAAAGAAATGTTAACACCAAAGCATTTTTAATTTCAACAATTTTCTGAAAAAACTGGTGCATTACTTGGAAAAAAATTTAAAAGGTGCCAATATGTTTATGATGCATATGTTTTCAGTATTAAAGTTGCTTCCTTAATTTACTCTTTCCTATTTTTTAAGTTGTATTTTGAACACCTAACTAGGAGGCCAATTTTGAAATCAGTAGTAGCTCTAAACTCCGTATGGCACATCAGTTCTTATACTTACTATATAACTTATGCTAAGTCACATTGTTCCTACTAAATTAAAATAAATAAGTGATAAAAGATATTTTTTGTTAAATTCGTCCTTAGATGCAGTGAAATACTGAAATTACATATAAATATACTGTATATAGCATCACTAGTAACTTTGGAAGATGTTACACTTCTTATTTAAATATATTTACATGCATAGTTAAAAGAAGGCAAGCACTGAATGTTGGTGGAGGGCTTGTAGAAGGATGGGAAGGATTATCCATTCATTTAAGAAGGATCTTGTTTATTTACAATGTTTGCTATTTGGTGCTGTTTAAGTTTGAAAATATTAATGGTAGTTGAACCTGCCATCCCATTGTACAACATTTAGATTTCTCATACTAGACACTTCCCAGTTTTGGTTTACAGTCCTGCAAGGTTTTTTGTGGCATGTTGGGATCAGACTCGGGAGTACAGCAGTCATCTGAGTGACCAGCTACCCTGCATGTGGGGCTACACTTTACCAATCATTGTGAGACATTTTGTTTACCTCCACTGCAATTTCTAGCAAAATAGTTTGTGGTTTCACAACTCATTGCTTTTGTGTGTTTTCATAATTTGGTGCTTTCATGGCTTCATAACTCACTGAATACACTGCACAAAGTACATATGCAAAACCTAAACAAAAAAAAAACCAAACTTTAAATATGAGTTGTTTTGCTTTTATTTACCAAACGTCTACCAATGGGGTAACCAAAATTTACATGAAAACATTTCTTAAAGTCAGCTAAAAAATCATAAATACAATTTTTTTTGCACATCAATAATTCTTACACTAAGGAAAACAAGATTTAATGTCATCATATACTTTTCACTTGCTTTATTTCACACATTTTTTGCAGTGTACATTGTGGTTTAAGCACTGAGATTTCCTTTCAGGTAATGATTTAATTCTTTGCCACTATTGTTGTGTAAGTGTGTTGACAAACGCATGCTGTGCAGATGGAGCAGAGTGAACAACTGCTAGATTAACACCATAAGGTAGTTGACAGACAGCAGTGAAATGTCTTATTCTAACATTCAAAACAGGGTGCAGTAACGTACTGAACTTTCTCAGAGTTAATGCATGTCTTTTGAGACCTTCAGTGACTATAAGTGTTCAGGTTTGCAAGTCTTAGTGTCAGTAGATGGCACCAAAAGTCAACTTAGCCTTAAAGTCTGGATACATTACATTCAGATTCTGAATAAAAATAAAGGACAGCTACTGTAGCTAGTCATCTGTTAGGTTTTGATGGAGTCTTAACAAATTTATAGGATAAATAAAATAGTTGGGCAGAATCTACCAGCACATCTCTGTTACATTAATGATACAGGTGCATATAAATGGACGTGGACACATATATATGCACACACACGCATTCAGTGTATATAACAAATTCACTCAAGCTGGGCGGTTTGCATTGTCGGAGCTAACACGTTGCTTGCAGCAGTCCAAGGTGCTTAACTCAATACCCCAGCACTGCACAATGCAACTATCATTCTGGTTCTTTTTGTACTAAGATTTGAATTGCCATGTTGAGTGTTATGTTATATTCTAAACATGAAAATGCAGATATGAAGTCAAACTGAGAGACAGTTGTGCTACCTGCCTTAATTCAAGGGAACTGACAAAACCTGCTGAAAACAGCAAGATGATCTACTGGCATGATGTACGCCTTTTTCCATTGGTTGCATGATTGCTTTACATTTGTATACGCTTATAATCACTTAGTAAAGTAAGATTTAGCTAAGCTCAACTGTTTATTTTTTTAAACGTCCCATGTTGTCCCTTACTAAACATTTTTAGTTAAATATTGAATTGCAGTGGACCAGAGGCTATAATGGGAGTGTTAGGAATCAGCCCGGGATGGAGAGCCAAAACATTACAGGGTGCAATTGTAAACACCTACAGAATCACCAGACCAATTTCAAATCACTGGTCAGCCTTACGTATTCATACATGAGATTTGGCAGAAAACCCAAATACTGTAAACTGAGGCAGAATATGAAAACTCTAGACAGCTAGTGCCTGAGCAAGAACTGGAACCTGGGGTGCTAAAGCAAAAACAAATATCACTATGCTGCATAATAGTGGCCTGAAAATATTTACTAGTCCATAACAAACTTTCATGCCGTTCAATTTTTAAACCTGCTTAATTCAGTCCTGGGTCATGGCGCACCAGAGCCTCTCCCAGCAGCACGGACACAGTCCTGGACAGGGTGCCAGCCCATCATATTTACATTATCTTTTGTCTTTCAACCACAGAGTCTCCCTATTTAATTGATATGCTAGCATGATTTTCTTATATGGTGTGCCAACCCCCAAAAAGAATAAATTATATAAAATTATTCAGATTAAAAAAATATGAAATTAGTACAGTATTTACAGTATATAAACTTCTTATTTGCTAAATTGGTTGGGTGTACATGACATTAAAATATGTATATTAGATGCCATCCTGTAATCAAGCTCTCATGTTGAGGCTGGCAACACGACAGGGTAGTATTTTTCAGAACATGTTTTGTGAGATAAATGACGATAGATTTTCCAGAAATAGCAAAAATTGCCAGAGGTGTTTGAGGTTGAATTTATCATTCTGAGGTACAAATTCTCCATAATAAAAAAGTAATAACGTGTAAAATCAAAGGACATCATTTATCTGCAGCCACACAATTTTAATAACACAGCTTCACTTCATCTATCCCAAGGCTTTCTCCAACAACAGATTATGTTACTACGGCAACTCAGCATTCAGTGCCACTCATCATGATGCTGATGGGGGTTAACTCCCTCCCTCCCCCGCCCCCCCAACATTCTTTCATTTTGAAAAACACTACACATACACATGCCCTTACAATTGTATTCACAGTCACATGCTGTCCCCCAACAGCAACAAAAATTCTTCCACCCATTCATCCATTTTCTGAATTTGAATTTTGTTCTATTATAGGGCCAGAGCCTATTCTGTCAACATTAATGAAATAAAAAAGTCCCGCCTATATACAGGTAAAATCCTAAAATTCTTAAAATAAAAATGAATGTCATGGGTAACAGATTAAACAGAGTGGTGCCCAAAATGAGCAGGATAGTATGTGCTGATGTATTGTATTGCTACTTACAGTATTTCTTGATTGTATCAATTAGTGGCCAGTGGTTGACACATTTTCATTTTTCTTACGTAATAATTAGACACTACGTTTGGCCTGATGGGCTTGTGTGAACGTTCCCTGCGATGGACTGGTATCCCATCCAAGGATAGTGCTTATAGAAAAAACTCCAACTCGCTTTGGCCCTGAACTGAATTAATGCCACTTTGAAAATGGGTTGGTGGATGAATGGATGAGGGAATTTTTCTGGTTCTTTGATAAGTTTTTAAAAGCACCCATCTTTGGATGTTGACAGATTATGGGTAGGTCTCATTATACAGTAAGTAAATATGGAGCCATGCCTTGACAGGATCTTTCTTTATATTTCTTCATGTGCAAGAATACACAGTAGATATCAGGACAGTATGTGAAAGGAGCTATACTTTGATGTTATTGATTTGTTAAAAATCATAAAAACTGGTTTGTTTTCCTGTATTTAAAATATATCCTCCACATATGGGTTGATGGTAATATTCATAAGATGTAGTAATATCAGAGACCTGGGTAACACACAATTAAATATACTAAACTAACTTTGGAGGTGTTAATGTTTCGCAGGGTTGGAACTGCAGGTGGTGGGCTTGTGTATATAAAAATCTGCAGTGAGACTGCATTGTGTTTTCCTTTTTTTTTTTTTTTTTTTCCTTTTAGCCATTAACAGATGCAGCATTGCACCTCTGGTTATAAAAGCAGATACAAAAGCCCTTTAATGACCAGGATTAAGTAGTTTTGTTTTTTTTATATACTTCATATATTTCTATACCTGATCTGTTCATAGTCAAATAAAGAGGGAGGCATTTACTGCTAAAAAAGCATTTACATTTGAGGGATTTTTTGTATTTATATTTTTTTATTTTATTTTTTTTTTTCCTCAGTAAAGCCCACTGTTGATCTTACAGGCAGTTAACTGTGTGGTTTTCCCTATAGATAAACAAAAGTAAAGAAAATAGTTTACACCTAGTTGCTTAAAAATGCATGTTTCCTTATGCTAAATGAATTATGCAGATTCCTAAGGCTGTAAGAAAAGCATGCTTGCTGACGCCAAGGCAAGCTGCTCTCTATTAGGCGTGTGGGCTGTCAAACAGATCATGTGGGCTCCTAGCAGCATGCAGCATTAAATGGGTTGAAAGAGAGAGATTTTTTAAAGGCAAAACCTCTGCTCTCTGACCATGTTCCTGCTCTTTCAGTGGCTTTAAGTGGGGAGAGGATTCAAAACAGGATACACGCACCTTTGAGCAACAGAGAAAATTGGAAAACGACAACAAAATGCTGCCTCACTTTTTATTGGGTTGGCTTTTCTTTTGCTTGACTCGGAAATGCATCTGGTGCATTCACAGTTGAGGATTATATTAATGAAAATGTCATTCAAATCACATGCAGCCTGCCTTCATCAGGCTTCTTCAGCTCTCCCAGTGATGACATGAGAGTCAACACTCATTCAGTCTTTCACTCACAGCCTTACAGGCACCATGCATGTTTTCTAATGTAATCTTTTTTTTTTCTATTTATATAATTCTTTCTGTGACGTTGCTTTTTCACTCACCCCCCCCACCCCCCCTTAATTATCGTTCTGTATTTTTGGCTGATATGTTGTTGTTCAAGAACGTCATATTCTCATGCAGGCCTCTCGGTGTTCTACGGATTCTAAATTCATTTTTTTATCAGTGCCGTTTCTCTTTGCTCCTGGTAACAGGATTGTTATTTTATTTGTTTGAATAAATGAATAATTTGCTCCTGTGGTGGCAGCTTTGTTGTTGATGACGATGAACCTTTACTCAGGAAGAGCCGCTGCAACGATGATGAGGATGATGGGGTGTAATAATGGTCGCTATCCTCGGAATTTTCTTCACAGTGACTGTGTTATTGATGAGAAGACAGTGGTCCTGCAGAAAAAAGACAATGAAGGATTTGGATTTGTGCTGCGAGGGGCCAAAGGTAGGTTGAAGCTCTCTTTAGAAAATCCTCTGGCATCTCTCCCTTGTTATACTTTGCTTAAGAGTGTACCTTCTCTGTCATCATTTAACCTGAAAAATGTAAAATAGTGATAATTTAGCAAAAAGTATTTTAGAATTTCTGTTATTCTCAGATTCTTAATGGCTTTTAAGCAAAAATATTTTTCTCTGTTGTTTGTGTAAGTTTTAAACAGCCCTGCCATAGCCCCCAGAAAAGAGTGGTGAAGCTCACAAAAATGTGCATTATTTATGCTATTTAAATATTCTTTTATTTAATTTATGACAAAACATAGGTGTAAAAAGTGTAGCCTATGTTACATTCCTTTCAACTAATTTAGTGCCATGTCATTGTATCTAGTCTTTTCAGGCTTTTATTTTCTGTTCACAAACCTGTTTAAAAAGAGATCAGAAGAATGAAAGTGCAGCCATTCCTTTAATGTATCTTGCATGTCTCTAACATTTAACTCCTTTTTCCATAAATAACATAAACCAAAACATTCTCACTTCACTTCATTTACCAACTGAACAAAAATAACTGTGGTGTCCCTGATATTTTCTGTCTTTACAAAAGGACATCCAATTTGCTTTGAATACATTTTCTTCTAAGAAAAAAAATCAAACGCACATTCAATAACATGGCTCTCAGTAAAAAAAAAAAAAAAAGAAAAAGGATGATTAATCAAAAGTGATACTTGCCACTACTGGTTTCTTGCAGACTTGAGGGCCACAAAAGTCTAATGAGAACTGCTGAATATAAAAACAAAAGCTGCACATTCTGAAATTGCCTCTTAATTATAATTTTCTGCAGCTTCACAAAAACTATGTGTGCATGTTTTCAAGGATTTCTATCTTTTTACTTTAACTATCCATGTATTTCTATCTGCCCTGTTCTACAACAAAAAATACTTTAAAGAAGTAAACTTGTAAACTTGCTTTATTTCCTCTTAATTCTAAGGTGTTCTTATCTAACATCCCAAATCACCTTTGAAAGATTAGTCTCAAATGCTCATCTACTCAGTGGATGCAATGTGCTAAAGAACTGGAAAAGGTAACAGTCCTGACAGGAAGTGAATTACATTCAGCAAAGTGAATAGGTCACTGCTACAAAAGTTTCTGGTGCAATGGGATGAGCCAAGAGAAATGAATAAAAGTCTTAGAGAGGTTTTTCTAAATGCTTCTAGAAACAGAAGACAACATAGACACTTGATTGATTGATTGATTGTTACATTTACTTGAGGAACTCTGAGCTCCTCAGCTGTGTGAATGGCAGAAACTGTGTTCTATTTCAGGATTACCTGTTGGGTGTAAATTACTGTGAATCCTTACTTTTTGGCCAAAAAAAAACACAGCAATAGTTAGATTGTATTTATTTATGTGTTTATTTATTGCGCTTTCCTCTTCCCATCTTCACAAGCTGACACCCCGATTGAAGAGTTTACTCCTACCCCTGCCTTTCCTGCACTGCAGTATCTGGAGTCAGTTGATGAAGGTGGGGTCGCATGGCAAGCTGGACTCAGGACTGGAGACTTTCTCATTGAGGTAAGCATGAGTTTTTCTTTATATTTTGTTTGGCTTGGAGCAAGTTGGGTGAAGTTTTGAATCTTTCTGGTGGTTAATTGCGCAATGTTTGTCAAGAAGGATCTTGAATAGAGGAATGTACAGTGGGTCTGGTCAGCATGATGCATTGCTGACAATGAGCTAAAGGAAGGTCTTGACTGGGCTTTGCAGCTGTACTGTCACTGTTAAGTGTCACAGTGTTTGTAAGGAAAGTTCGGAGTGTGTTGCTGTGTTGCAGTGTTTGTCATGTTGAACTGATTAGATATGTAAGGAGTATGGGACTGATGACATGCTGATGTGCTTGTAAAAGGTGAAGCTTGTTCTGTGCTGATTTATGGCAAAGTTGCTATCTAAAAGAAATTAAGGCTGTTGTAAGGCCTGACTAGTTCTTTGTACCGCCTGGGCACATTTGGATGGTCTGTTTATTAATTCTGCTGGGAATGGGCTGCTGAGACCTTAAATTAACTAAATGTGTATTTGCAGCATTGTTTGTCTTTATTCTGTTAACGTTTTAGCATTTGATTGTGGTTTCTTTGACTGATTCTGCAGTACCTAATTGTTAATTGAGACTGAGATTTGTTGTTTTGGTTTTTAACATTTGTCATTTTTTTCTTTATTTAATTGTATGAAGGCTTCCTTGAGATCACTGCATTTACTGTCCTTTTTTTATTTTTTTTGGAATATGTTAAAAGCAATGCAAACTGTCGTACTGTTGATTAGACTTTTCTGTGGTGTTGCTTGGTATAAATATGATGACATTAGTTGGCATTTTATAGTATAATTGTAACTTTGTTTCAAAATGGCAGAAGTTGTCAGTTAGGCTTTGTCTGTTAATGTTTTTAGTTTTTCATTACATTTTGTTATTTTTTATATTGCATTGTAATGCTGGACTTACATTGATGATTCCGATCAATTCACTGAGATTGCTTGTGGTATTAACTGAGTGTTTGGCATTAAAATACATGGATTTACTTTTGATAATTTACCTAATAATGTGCATCTTTATAAAGACTGTGAAAGAACAGCATTTTGAAAAGCTGTTATGCTGGTGTGTATAATGGTATTATTAGAAATTTCAACTGTCTGAATTGCCTAAATTCATGCTGAATATACAGTTGCATAAATCCATTTTACTTTAGGGTATGTTTCTATTAAATGGGCCAGTTTGCTATGCTTGAAGGTGTTACAGACATTTCAGTTCAGTGTAATGTTGTGGCAGGACAGATGACATAAATTCTGGGATCTTTTTGTAAAGTTGTTTGCCAATTTGCACTGAAGATGATATATTCAACAATGTATTAGTAATAATCAATTGCAGACAAAAAACTTGGTGGCATTGTACAGTTTTTTGGGTTTTTTTTTTTTTGCAGGTATTACTGATGATTTGTTGTTATAGATGTGAAATGTGACAATATTTTACAAAATAAAACTTTACAAAATCCATTTTAACACTCTTGTACATAAGTTGCTAGAGTACCGTCTCCAGAGCCACCAAGCTGAAAGTCCATGGTAGACACGGTTTTGTAATTGTAGATGTTGACATTGTGCGTTGTGCCTGAGTGAATATCAGACTTTAGTCCTTTTGCAGTGTGGCACACAACCTGAGATGCCATTTATTTTCAGTCAAGTGCAGATTTAATAACTGTGCTGCTCAAGAGGGTCTTACAAAGTTCACAACTCTCTTTACAGGATATTAAGCATTTATGGAGAAAACTATTGTATAGTTGCCCCCAAGTAATGAATAATTATTTCATTTGTGAATATTTTCCATGCTAATATATGGATTAAGCATAATGAGATATTGAATATACTGTACCCGTATAAATTCAAGCAAGATACACAGAGTAATTAAAGTCATGACCATAAAATGAACAGAAGATACATTTGGTGTCCATTTGACTCCCCTTTTTATGAAATAAACATTTTAGTGCTGCTTATTTAGAAGCATTATGTTCTTACGATAGTATATTGTCATTAATAAACCTTTGGTTTACGTTGTATTTGTTTTGAAAACTATAAAGATTTGCTAGTGAACCCTTATTAAAGGGTAATTACTGTTGTGCTGTAGTGTCACACATTTACCCACTGCCACTATCAATAACTCTATCATTTGAACAGCAGCCTTAACCAACACCTTCCTTGCTCCAACATCAGGCTGAAGTACAAAGTTGTGAATGTATTAGCTGGTTGGGATTGCCTGTTTCTCTTGGGCTTTGTTAGTCTTCTCCAATGTTATTGCATTTTTTTAATTATTTTTTGGAGCACTTAAACCATATACAATGCATTATATGTTTTGTGTTATTTGCCAAACATGTTGTGTTTTGTACAGTGTGCCATGACACTGGCAGCTTCATGGGTAGGGTAGACTCTCTCCACGTGAGATTTTTGTAAGAAGAATGCTGAAATCCTTGCATGGCTCCACAGTATGCCTCATAAAAGTTTTCTGGCTTGGGAATTTAAACAGGTGTTGTGACCCTTTGCCTATGTTGCCTTGGTAACATATGCTGAGCAGCAGATATAATCTTCCAGTGTTTCAGCTCTTCTGGTTTACTGAGTGCAGTTCACAGCAGACATTTTGAAATTTCTCTCTTTGAACTGCCTCCTTCAACAACAAACCAGTGATGCTTTCATTGATCTCTAGGATGTTTCTTATATGCATTGCTGGCACCTTGGCCAAGAATGGTTAAATGGTTTCACAATACTCTAAACTTGTTGCTTGTTTCTGAAAAACTTAACAAATCAACACCAGAAAATAAAGCATGAGCAGTACCACAGTGCTTCTCAGTGTAGAAGTGGATTTGTCTCTCAAATGAGTATTTAAAAATGTTGTTTTTGTTTTATCTTGGAAAAAAAGGCTTTTTTCTGTAGCATATTTTCTTTCAGTGCCATTTTTCTTTTAGTATCTGAGAAAGTTCAAAGCTCTGGTGAAAACAATGTACAAATTATAACATGCTTTTTTGCATCGAAGCAAACTGCTAAACTATATGAAAGCAATTTTCATAAAAAAGAAATAGATAGATTCAATGAAATTCTTTATTGTCATGTGTACAAGTACAAGTACCATGTACAATGAAATGCTTGCTTGCATGTGCCCCGGCAGACAGTGAACATAGACAAAAAAGCACACAATAAATAAATGAATATAAATAAGTAAATAAATAAAACCAGAATTCTAGGAATAAATAGAGACAGTGGCAGAAGTATATGTGCAGGTAGCAGTGGAGGTGACACAAGGTTACTGATTGTTCATGAGTCTGATTGCAGTTGGGTAGAAACTGTTCCTGAATCTGGAGGTGCACGTCCGAATGGACTTTAGTCGCGTCCCAGATGGGAGGAGGGTGAAAAGTGACAGTTCAGGGTGGCTGGGGTCCCACCTGATACGGTTCACTTTCCTGAGACAGCGTGTAGTGTGGATGTCATGGATTGCAGGGAGCTGTGTGCCCGTGATCTGCTGTGCTGTATTCACCACACGCTGCAGAGCTCTGCAGTCCTGAACTGAGCAGTTGCTGTACCAGGATGTGATGCATCATGTCAGGATGGATTCCACAGTACAACAACAACATTTATTTATAAAGCACATTTTCATACAAATAATGTAGCTCAAAGTGCTTTACATGATAAAGAAAGAGAAAAGAGACAAAGTAAGTGTGGTGATCTTTTAGGTTCGTAGTTTAATCAATACACAGGATTGAAAGATATAATAACGTTTTAATAGACAGACTTTAGAGACATTTACTGTACATGTTACTACTCGTTCTTTTGTTCACGCCCACTCTCTCTCTTGCATCCGCATTCACAGGCATTACTAATCATTCTGTAACTATCCCTTAATAGACCTTACTAATCAACTATCATTACATCTTCCTCTCTTAAAGAGAAGTAAGGCAGTACTTTTAAGCTTAGTAATGTTATACATTTCAAATACTACTTTGATAATCTTTATCACTTCAAACAACTGAACTATCCAGAACATTTCAGGCATACACCCAACATTCAAACTATGTATAAAAAGCACAACTGTTAAAGGAATTCGGCATTTCCTAATTGATAATGTTCCTTTAATCCTCAACATGTCTCAATGAGTCGTTCTGGTGGTTTTACTTGACGTGTTGATCTTCTGGTTAATTGTGTTTGCAGTTGAGATGTTCTTTCCTGATTTATACTTGTTTTCTCGTTAATATTTGTTTCGCTGGTGTTAGTGTTCTGATTAGAGGTTATTGGTCCTTTGATGTCTCGATGGTTTCTTCTTAGAACAGCTCCTTCATCTGTCTGTATATTGCATTATCTAGGCTCTGTCTGTTCTAATACAGTTCCTGTTTGTGTCCATGTGCTGTATTTATCCTTGCACTTTACAATATCACCAGGTTGGAGTTCAGGTAATTCACGAGTACCTCTGTCAAAATAGAACTTTTGTTTTTCTTTCTGTTGTTCCTTGTACTTCTTCACTTTCTCCCCTTCTTTTGCTCTTAGCAGGTTTTCATCAATGGGTAAATTTGTTCTTAATCTCCTGCCCATGAGTAGCTGTGCTGGAGAATAACCAGAATCTAGGGGTGTTGAACGATATGCAAGAAGACTCTTGTAGAAATCACACCCGCTATCTTTGGCCTTCTGCATCAGCCGCTTCACTATTTGCACTGACTTCTCAACCAGTCCATTTGACTGAGGGAAATGTGGGCTTGAAGTATTATGAACAATGTCCCAATCTTTACAGAATGTTTTAAACTTCTCATTAGCAAACTGTGGTCCATTATCACTAAACACCTTATTTGGTATGCCATGTCTTGAGAATATGGACTTCATGCATGTTATCACAGTATCTGCAATGGTACAGCTCAGTTTGCATACTTCAGGGTAAAGAGAATAATAGTCTGTCACAATTAGATAATCTGCTCCATTACATGCAAAAAGATCAACTCCTACCTTCTGATATGGTCTTGCTGGTGTACCATGTGGTTTCAGTGGTTCTGCTGGGTTACGTACTTGATATTTCTGACACGTGTCACAAGTGGATACCTCTTCCGTCACATCATGATTAATTCTGGGCCAATACATCACTTCGCATGCTCTCTTTTTACATTTCTCAATACCCAGATGTCCTTCGTGAATCTTTTTCAACATTCCTTTTCTCAAGCTCTTTGGTATAACTTTTTTACTTCCTTTAAAGATTATATCATCAACGACTGTTAATTCAGTTCTGTAGCTCCAATACTCTGTTATATCTGATGAACTGTTCTGTTTCTCATATGGCCATCCATTCAGTATTATCTGTTTCAATTTGTTTAAAGTTACATCTTTATTAGTCTTAGTTCGTATGATGTCCATCTTTGCATCTGAAACTGGTACTGATTCTGTGATCATATCAATATATGCTTTAACATTTACTTCTGTTTTAGAGCTCAAAGATACCTTTGGGTCAACTGCTCTGGAAAGAGTGTCGGCTGTGTACATCATTTTTCCAGGTGTATATGTCACCTTCAGAGTATAGTGTTGCAGCTTAATCATCATCCTTTGAATTCTCAGAGGACAGTCTTGGAGTGGCTTTTGGAATAATGAAAGTAATGGCTTATGATCTGTCTCTACAACAATTTCCTGTCCTGACACAAACTGACAAAATCTGTCACAAGCATAGGATATGCTGAGCAATTCTTTTTCAATTTGTGCATAACGTGTTTCAGGATCTGTCATGGATCTAGATGCATATGCCACCGGTTGCCAATTATCACCATGTTTTTGTAAAAGAACTGCCCCAAGTCCACTCTGTGATGCATCTGATGAGATCTTTATTTGCCTTAAGGGATCATAAAACTTAAGTACTGGTTCTTCTGTTAGTTGCTTTTTTAGTTGATTCCACGCATTCTCTTGTTCATGATTCCATTCCCTTTCTGTATTCTTTTCTATTAATCTTCGGAGTGGCGCTATCTTCTCTGACAGGTTAGGTATGAACTTGCCCACATAATTTACCATTCCATTAAACCTCTGAACATCTTTCTTACACTGTGGCCTGGGCATATTTACTATAGCTGAAATCTTTTTTGGGTCAGGCTTAATGCCTTCCTTGCTAATAATGTCTCCAACAAATGTTAATTCACTTACTCCAATTTGGCACTTCTCTTTGTTCAATTTCAAATTTGCTTTTCTTGTTGCTTCTAAAACCTTTCTCAGTCTGCAATCATGTTCTTTCTTTGAGTTTCCCTATATAATTATGTCATCCATAGATGTGTCTACACCATCCAGGTGCTCATAAATCATGTGTACTGTTTTATGGTACATCTCAGGTGCTGAGGCAATGCCAAATGGCAATCTGAGGAATCTGTATCTGCCATAGGAGGTGTTAAATGTACACAATTTTGAACTTGGTTCATCTAATTTCAACTGCCAGAATCCTGAGGATGCATCCAGCTTACTGAAGTATCTGGCATTTGCGAACTGTGAAATTATTTCTTCTCGTGTTGGTAATTTGAAGTGCTCCCTTTTTATTGCTCGATTCAAGTTTCTTGGGTCTAGGCATATCCTCAGGTTTCCATTCTTTTTGTCCACAATAACTAAAGAATTCACCCACTCAGTTGGTTCATCTATCTTCTTTATTACATTCAGCTTTTCCATTCGGTCCAACTCTGCTTTCAGTTGATTCTGGAGAGCAAATGGCACTTTTCTACATGGATGAACAACTGGTGATATGCTTTTATCAATCTGTATTGTGTGTTCTCCTGGCAAACAACCTAGTCCTTGGAACAAGTCACTATATTCTTCCATCAGCTCTTTATAGTCTGTTTCTTCTCGGTCTTCTATAGCCAGAACACGTTTTACTAGGTTCAGTCTTTCACATGCTGACAAGCCCAAAATTGCCTTCAAATCTTTTTGCACCACCATAAAAAATAGAGTGTACTCTCTATTTTTGTATGTCACTTTAGCACTGCACTTTCCTTTCACTGGTATGTCTGCACCTCCATATGCTGTCACTTTCACTTTTGTTAGAAACAGCTTTGGTTTGGGGTTTAAGCTTTTGAAATCCGACTCAGAAGTAATATTTATTTGTGCACCTGTATCTAATTTAAATTTAATACATTTCCCATTCACTTTCAATGGGAGTGTCCATTCACTTTTCTGTTCTGTTTTCCCTGATACTGCATCAACATAAAATTCTACTGTCTTGTTTTCTTGGACTGTATCAACTTTTCTGTGTGGATTGCTTTGACTCGAACAGCAGTGCGCAAAATGATTGTTTTTGTTGCATTTGTTGCAAGTCTTTCCATATGCTGGGCATTTTCTTGGCAGATGCTGCATACCACATCGTCTGCATGATTGCTTCTGATAACTTCCTGACTCATTTTTATTTTTAACTGCCTCTTTGTCTTTTTTCACATCTGTGCTCTTTTTCTTTGATTCATGTGCGTCTCGCTTTTTTAATGCATCCACGGAGCAGGTACCATCACTAACAAGTTCTTTAGCTTGTGTTTTAACCGTCTCTGCTGCTCTACACAACGCTATGGCTTTATCCAGGTCAAGATCTTGCTCTCGTAGCAGTCTCTCTCTGAGAGCATTATCTGGGATCCCACACACAATCCGATCTTTTATCAGCGAGTCTGTTAGCCCTGCGAATTCACAAGTCTTGCTCCTATTACACAATTCCGTCACATACTGGTCTATTGTTTTGCCGCTTTTCTGAAAACATGTAAAAAACTTGTGCCGCTCAAACGTCACATTGCGCTTTGGGTTGCAATACGCTTTGAATTTTTCAACTATCGCCAATTACATGTAGAAGCATAGACGCTTTCATTTTTTCACTTTTCCTATCTGCTTCAATCGCAGCAAGATACAACTCGAATCTCTATTTAAATCTTTTCCAATTTTCAGCTACATTTCCCCTTTAACTGGAGATTTGGTGGGGGCTGTAATCCTTCCATTTTTTTTTTTTCAATGCTCTTTTGCTAGAACGTCTTAGCGCTTTCTGAACAAGTTTTCGGGTTACTCACAGACACGAGACTCGTTCAAAAGCTGAACCTCTTCTTCACATTCCTCTTCCAATCCGCCACTTCTGACACTATGTAGTGATCTTTTAGATTCGTAGTTTAATCAATACACAGGATTGAAAGATATAATAACTTTTTAATAGACAGACTTTAGAGACATTTACTGTACATGTTACTACTCGTTCTTTTGTTCACGCCAACTCTCTCTCTTGCATCCGCATTCACAGGCATTACTAATCATTCTGTAAGTATCCCTTAATAGACCTTACTAATCAACTATCATTACAGTAAGACTTAAAATCAGAGAACACTAATTAACATAGAATAACAGTAAGGTCCAACGGCCAGGGAGGACAGTAAAATCTGCAGCGGTTCCAGGCCATGAGACTGCCCATCACCCTCTAGGCATTCTACCTAACATAAATGATCAGTCCTCATTGTATTCTGGGTTCTCATGGAAGGACTTGATGATGACGGTCACGTGGGCGTCTGACCTTTAATCTATCAATGTAGGGACATCATGGTGCTTTGATTAGGTAGTGGTGGCGCAGGTCGCCACCACAGAAAAACGGAAAAAGAACAGAAGCGAGAGTAGGGGTTAGTACGGACAGTACACCTGTAGAATCTGCACAGGGTTGTGGGGGACATCTGGGCCTTAATCAGTCTCCTGAGGAAGTAGAGGCGTTGTTGGGCTTTCTTGACTACTGTTGCAATGTGACTTGACCATTTAAGGTCATCAGTGAGAGTGACTCAGAGGAACCTAAAGCTGCTGACCTGCTCCACAGCCTCACCTCTGATGTAGATGGGGCTGTGCTCTGTTGCCTGTTTGCGGAAATCCACAATCATCTCCTTAGTTTTGCTAACATTGAGGGTGAGGTTGTTGTCCTGACACCATTCTGACAGGAGTCTGACCTCCTCCCTGTAGGCCATCTCATCATCCTCGCTGAGCAGACCTATTACAGCGGAATTGGCAGTAAAATTGAGGGTGGTGTTGGAGCTGTACTTAGCAACGCAGTCATGGGTGTAGAGAGAGTAAAGCAGGGGGCTCAGCACGCTGCCCTGCAGGGTGCCAGTGTTGATATTGATGATGGAGGAGGTTTTTCCACCAATACGCACTTTCTGAGGTCTGCCAGTGAGGAAGTCTGGTACTCAGTTACACAGTGGAGAGCTAAGCCCCAGATCCAGGAGTTTAGCGATGAGCTGGGATGGTGTTAAATGAAGAGCTGTAGTATACAAACAGCAGATGGATGTATAGATGATAATGTTATGCTATATTTATATATTAAAGTTAAACTAGAAGCACTCTATATCATATTTAGCTTTTTAAATTTGAATTTATATAAGAAGGGACAAATGTTGAGCATGCAAAAGGGGCTATGTTTTAAAAAAGTCCATTCTTTGTTTAAACCTGCTTAAATCAATTTTTTTTTTTTTTTTTTTTTTTGTTGTTATAGTAGTTCGATCCTAACCTGGCAGCACAACACTCAGAGCAGTAGCCAGGCCAGGATGAAGTGAGCAATCTATAATTAAGGCGCACTCATTCACACACTCACCAATACCAAGCCGATCAACCAGGCTGGCATATGTTTCTGATGAGGGACGAAACCTGAGTATATGAACGGAAATCTCAATTAATGCTAAAATTCCCTGAATTACAACTTTACAAACTTCTGTAATATCTAAAATTTTCCCTTGTCAATTTTTTTTCTGCTCTTCTAAACATTTTGTAATATCCGTTCACTAACATTAACATTTGACTTAAATAAAACCACACACTTACCTGATATTTCTAAGTAAAATCATTTGAGGTTATGATGTACATCATGTTTTCCTTTCATGCAAATCATTATTCTTTTTTTCAAAGCTGACGTGAACAAATTATTAATAGTGGCCAGATCCCAGTTTATGTTTCTCAGGCCCGTTGTATCACAGGAAGAAATTGGGGGTCATAGATGCACAGAATCTCCTTTTTTTCAAAAGTAAGACTTTTGTCATAGATGTAAAAATCCTGCATGGTCAGTTCTAGGGTTCAGTTCATTAGTGATTTTTTTGCCAAATGGCTATAAGAAATACACCTTCCAAGACATACAATTTCAGTTTAACCAGCTCTCTATCATTTTCTAAATTATTTCTGCCTTCAGTTCAGGTCAGCACTGAAAGCTTCTGTTATTTTCTTACATTCAGTGCTTCTCTCTTACTCTATATATACCATTTTAATCAATAAAGTGACCCCATTTCCCGTCAGATCCCATTTCTATCACTTGTTCCTTATTGCATTACATGCCTTTTTGATTACTTTAATATGATGTGATCTTTTCCTCAGTTATATACGACGTAGTATACCAATATATTTAACAATCTACTTCCCCCTGTCCAAAAACTCTTAATTATTAGAATTCCCTGTTTTAGACTGTTTTAATTAACTTCCTTAAAAGGTACAACATGGAGTTGCCCATTTATTATAACTTAACAATTCTGTGCACATTTTAGCACAGATCCCAGGATTTATTTTTGCTTTACGTCTGTCAGCTTATAGTTGAAGTAGTAGTTGTGGCAGTAGTAGTAATAGTATTAGTGTTAGTAGTGTTATCATGTGTACACTATCACTTCTTATAATTTTCCTACAACCCAATATATTTGTTTGGCTTCATGTCTCTTTTTTAACTGTATACAGTAGATATGCCAGGAAAAAGAAAATAAATAAACTCCCCAGGTCCTTTGAAACAATAACACTCTAGTACTGTGTGGATTATGGCCGGCCACTCATCCTGGCCAATACCCCCAGGCCACCAGGTGGAGCTCTCCCTGCAGCATGGAGGTGCCCCGAATGCAAGCCGGGAATTCTGGACATTGGAGTTTTTATCCACAGACCTGCTGGATACCACAGGGGCCCATAGAGGACGCTGCAGGGTGGCCCAGAGAATCATATGTGCCCTATAACCCGGAAGTACGTCTTAGTCACAGTGACAGGGGAAATGAGCAGTCGAAATGCAGCCCTCAGTACACTGAAGTGTTTCAAAGGGAGGAGAAATAAAAATATGTGTAAAGATGTGAAATCTTACAGTGTATATTGTCCTGTACTGCATGAAATATTTTTTTTTGCACTACAAGATTATCATTTACAGTCAACTACATAAGAAGCATCAGGATCTTCACAAATCCTTCCATATTGTTTTTCATTACCTCCGCTTTGCTTGCTGCTGTGTAAACTTTTATAACTGTAATAAGATTATCTTCATTTATAGGACCTGGTCATAGATAAGCAGTAGCATTTCTGTGTTTTCTTTTGCCTATTTTGTTAAACTTTTTTGCAGGCATTTTAATGGAGAAAATGGTACCATTATGTCAGTGCACAGATATTGACAATTTAACAAAAAAAGCCTGTTAAACAGCACAATACAGAAAATGCTGTATGAATTCTGGAAGGCATTTTTAGATATTTTTTTAGAAAACGTAATGAAAATGGAATAGTGCTAAAATGCATCTCAATCATTCTAAAAAAATGTCACCATCTGTATTCTGAGAAACATGAAGTTTAATGGTTAGTGAGTCTTGTCATTATAATGTTCATTTGGTTCCAAGCTAGAACGTCCGCAAGCAGAAAGCTCCCAAAGATGATCATCCTAGCCTTAGTGTAAGAGCTCCTATAAAAATTACAATGTTACTGTAAGTAACTTTATGATATTTTTAGTTAATTAGTTTGCATGACTTACTTCCACATAATGTTTACGTATTTCTTCATTATGAGTTTCCTTCAGTTTTATCAAAGCATTCACACATCCATTTTCTATGCCTCTTTAGTGCTATGATAGGATCGGGGTGTGAGGCTGGGGAGATTTGAAGCCAACCCCAAATGCATTGCATCTAAATTGGAAAAAGGTGGTGAAAAGGGAGCCATTCCATTGGAGGGCATAGAAATACACACACACAGGCACTGGGTCATTTTAGAGTTGGATGTGGGAAGGATGGTTAAAACAAGTACAGAAGAACACTGGGAGAAAGTGCAAACTCAATTTGGACTGTTTCTCTTAGAGCTGTATTGCAGCAGCACCTCTATGATGCCCATATTTCAAACAGTAGAGGCTAAATAAAAACATAAGGAATAAGAAATAAGGTTCACATTTTTAAAAGTAATAATGTGTATAATATTTATTTTACAAATAAAAGGATTCTAGGTGAGTGATAAAAAAGGCAGTGATCAGGCCATTGTTTGAACCCAGTCTATTGGAGCTGTATTGCAGCAGTGCCACTGTGATGCCCATAAGTAAAACAAAAGTAGCTACTCAAAGTCAGAAGGGTAAATAAAGTTCAAATGCAAAAAAGTAACAAGAAGTGTATCATATTTTTTGCAAATAATACCATTACCAAACGTACATAAACAAATAACTATATTTCATACAAATTATGTCAGCATGTGATTTAAACAAGCCTGGCATGTCTAAGCTTATTATTGCTGGAACAGAGTCTGTCTTACATTTAGTAACCATTCCTCTTGTCTGTTATTCTTACAGTATATAATGCTATCCAATGATTCTTCCAAAGATTATCATATATATATAAGAACAGTTCTATCAGGGAAATGGAGTTAGTGATATTCTTGTATTAAGGTAGAGTGCGCGACTCTTTAAGTGTACTGTAACAACCACCATCAAGTGTGCCTGGAAGTGCATGGCTCTGTGTCAGTCAACGCTTTACCAAATCCTCCTTTTCCCGCTAAAGCCTTGCCCGTCCTTCATATCGTTTATGCTGTTATTATGTTATTTTCCCTGAACATATCTAATATTGAAACATTAATAATATAGACTTTTTCTGTAACTTTGTAATAAGGAATAGATGAGATGGTCACATTACTGCATGTACCTCATTTGCAACAGCCACTGTTAATTTTGTAATGCAACTTCAATTTAAAGTTTGTATTGTGTATACAGTACAGGCCAAAAGTTTGGACACACCTCCTCATTCAATGTGTTTTCTTTATTTTCATGACTGAAGGCATCAAAACTATGAATGAACACATGTGGAGTTATGTACTTAACAAAAAAAGGTGAAATAACTGAAAACATGTTTTATATTCTAGTTTCTTCAAAATAGCCACCCTTTGCTCTGATTACTGCTTTGCACACTCTTGGCATTCTCTCGATGAGCTTCAACAGGTAGTCACCTGAAATGGTTTTCACTTCACTGGTGTGCCTTATCAGGGTTATTTAGTGGAATTTCTTGCTTTATCAATGGGGTTGGGACCACCAGTTGTGTTGTGCAGAAGTCAGGTTAGTTGGACGATCATTTATTTTTCAACAGGACAATGACCCCAAACACACCTCCAGGCTGTGTAAGGGCTATTTGACCAAGAAGGAGAGTAATGGAGTGCTGTAAATGGTCATAAAATTAAAGAAAACACATTGAATGAAGAGGTGTGTCCAAACTTTTGGCCTGTACTGTACATCACCTGCTCCTGCTGCCTCGGGTAGCCTTCAGATACTCAGTGCAGTGATTGGAGTCATTTGGTTGAGGTCAATGAAGAAATCTTTGATTCACTGATTCTTTAATTTGCTGCATTCAGTAGCAAAAGGTTTTATTCCAGTCCTATCACCAACCCCAAAAAGCCCAACCCCACCAGCATCTCACAATACTAAATTACCAAATAAGAAGAGGGGAATTAAAGAACCTTCTGATCTCTGAAATAACAAATATATTTGTAATAAATATTTTATTTGACTTTAAAAAAAACAGATATGATAATATGCTGTCTGTTCTGTGACCTGCATGTACAGTATACTCTAGGACTTGCAGTACAGGGTGTTGTCTTACTTATGGTTTAGTCAGAGCAACCTAAATGAGAAGGTTACTCAGAAGTGGTATATTGTCTGACATGTTCACTTTGGACTACTACTGCCACTTAATTTTCACAAACACCTTAGTGCTCTCTGTGTTGCTCACTGTACTTGTTAATGCTGTTTCCTCTTGTATGGTGTGTGCAACACCTTATTCAATGTTTTGTCAGTTGCATTTCAAAATCGTGATTGGTTTAAGCAAGGTTTTAAATAAAATGGCACTCGTCTGATGCACCCAGCTTAAGAAAGATGTAGATATAGTTTGTAGCTGCCTATTGTTTACCATTGTTAATAACAGCTGTGATTGAACCCGGGGCATCAGCGAACCCCAAACATGATGACACAGTGTCCCTGGTTCAAATAAAGGATGGTTTATTAAACACACCTCTAGAAAGCTGCAAAAACACAAGCAGAGGTTCTCTGTCTCTCTCTCTCTCTCCACAATTCAACTTTTCTTTCACCATTGCACTACCCTCCTCCATCTGAGTGTTGCTTCATGTCCTCCCAGCTCCGACTCACCTGGACAAGGGAGTGCAGTCCCTTTTATTAAGGACCCGGGAGTACTTCTGGAGCCAGTGCCACTGCCCAATGGCAGTACTTTGGGGTCATACAGAAGTCTCATTTATTAGGGAACTCCTCTCCCTTGCAGCACCCATGGTCCCCAGAAGATCTACGTTGCCAGACTACATCTCCCAGCATTCCCTGCTGGTTCCCAAATGGGCACCGTTACGGAGGGCTGCTGCCATCTAGCATCCTGGGGGAATAACACATCTCCTGCAGCGTTTTTCATAACTGATGGGCTGTCCGTCCATCCCTTCTGGACATCTTTCCTGGGTTTGGTTCCTTACTCCCCCCCCCCCCCTGACCAGGGATACCAATCCATGTGGCACTGACACAGTTTAATCCAATTATGGGTTGCAAGGGGCCAGAACCTACCCTGATAGCACTGAGTGCAGAGCAACAAACAACCTTGGGGGCTCATTTACAAAACTTTGCATGTATTTGCATGTGAAAATATGCATATGCCAAAAAACAGGAAAATGCATATGCCAAAAAAAAAAACCTTGGGGTAAAAAGTCTGGTCTTGATGCTGACAGCGTTAACAATTTTCAGCCTTTCCCTCACTTAGCTTTTCTGTCAAAAGTACTTGAGCATGTTGCAGCCTACCAACTCACCAATTACTTAACTTCTAATAAACTGATGGAACCTTTTCAGTCTGATTTCAGGGTATAGCACAGCTGTTTCAGGTAACCAATGATTTGCTTATCACAGCAGTCTCTGAACAAACCAGCATATTAGTTTTGTTAGATCTTAATGTAGCATTTGACACTGTTAAAAATGAAATTCTACTGTCCAAAATGGAGAAAATGCTGGGTGTTTCTGGCACTGCCCTGCAGTGGTTGAAGTCCTATCTGACTGACAGGCAAGAGTTTGTTAGTCTTGGCAACAGCAGAAGCCAACTCGGCGCCAGTCACACAAGGGGGGGTTCCTCAGGGGTCTGTCCTCAGCCCCCTGTTCTTCTGTATCTACATGCTTCCCCTTGGCCATATCATTCGTAGCTATGGACTGAGTTATGATTATTATACAGATGATACTCAACTGTTTTTCAATGTTAAAAGTGAAACTTCTCAGCTCACAACTTGCCTCAGTGAAATTAAAACCTGGATGGACCAGAACTGTTTAAAATTTAGTTGCAATAAAACTGAACTCCTGCAAATTGGCACTAAAATGCAACCTAAGAAATTGAGCTCCTTCTCAGTCACTCTTGACGGTGATCTCATCAGATCTTCTTCTAATGCAAGGAATTTTGATGTCATTTTTGTTTCCTCCCTTTCTAATTTCACACACATAATCCACATTAAGAAATTTTCCTACTTTCTCCTTTGTAACATATCCCGTATTCGCTCATTCATCTCCTTTTCTAATGCTGAGAAACTTGTACATGCTTTTATCACATCCTGCATCAATTATTGTAACTCCCTACTGACAGATGCCCCTTCTAATCTTGTATCACAGCTCTAGCCTGATTCAAAACTCTTACATGAGTCCTTACATGAACCAGCAACGGCGAGCATATGACACCCATCCTGCTTCGCCATCACGGGCTAAAATTCTATTATTAACCTAGAGAAAAGTCAAGCAAAATGACACCTTTTATTGGCTGACTAAAAAGACTATTATTAACCTACAAAGCTTTATATGGCCTTGCACCGGACTACGTCAGTGACTTTCTTCATCACTACACTCTTGTTCACCTACTAAGGTCTTCTGATTCTGGCAATCTTGTTGCACACTAACTTGCACTCCATGGGTGACAGGGCCTTTAGCTGTATAGCGCTCAGACTTTGGAATGACCTCCCCTCTCGAAATTAATTAGATCAGCTTACTCTCATTAGTTCTTTAAAAAGAAACAACTTAAAACTCATCTGTTCAGGAAGCCATTTAACTTAACGTGACATTCTGACCCTTCTTTCAGTTGTCCAAATGCTCAGGATAATTTGTGTGCCTGTGTGTGTGTGTGTATTGAATTTAGTATTTTACCCTGGTTTATTGTCTTTTATTCTATTTAATGCTTTTGTATATAGTGTATATATCTGTTTTACTATTCTATTCAGGAACATTTGTATCCAATGTTTTTTTATGAGACTCTGCGAAGTGCCTTGAGCATGGGAAAAGCTCTATATTAATAAAATTTATTATTATTATTAAACACTTTTATACAAAATTTACCCTTTATAATTAACAATCGTTATATAGCAAAGCATTTGCAATTAGGATGCTGCACACCTTCATTGGCTCATTGAGCAGCCTCCCACCATCTGAGCACTCAAGGCCATTACAGAGACTCTCCTCTGTGCTCTAGGGGTCAGGGAAAGGTGTAAGGAGCCATCATCTGAGCAGACAGCCACTTTTACCTGACAATGACATGACTGCTGTTCCAATAAATAGTATAGTGTATACGAAACACTGAAGTAACAGACAATTACATTATGAACGAACCAGCCATAAGGTACAGCAACTATCATCAAGTCTTCTTCCTACGCTTCTTTGCTTCAAAATAAATGAGCCATGTGTTTACCCAGTCCATCAATCCATGACATTCGCCAGTCTCATGCTGCCATCACATATGACTTGCATGTTAATGGAATATATCCGCTTACAGTTAACAGAAGCATCTTCAGTCTTGCTAGGTGACCTTATTGCAATTTAAGTGCAGTCAATTGCCCCGATAACATTAGGAAAACCGGACTCTTCTGTGAATTGCCTTTTTTTGTTGGCCTGTACACCTACTTCATACTAGAAATTGAATGTAGTTTCTCGTCAGGTGGTTTATGATGAAGTTGAACCTTATATAATTATTACATAGTGTACTGCATTTATAATGTGTATGTGACAAATCAAATTTGATTTGATTTGATTTTGGTCAGTCTGTCTTTCTAAAGCTGGGCCCAGCTCCGCACATAATTCCAAGAAAGTGGCTCTTGGGAGCCAGTTTGGCTCATAAACCAGTCATCATCATGGGCAAAAAAATAACTGCCGGTGCCTCCAAACCTATTCCCTTTGTATATGACCGTTTGCTTAGTCTTCAAGAAGCTCCAAGCAAGTCATACATTGTTAAACCATTACACAATAAAAAGACTATAGAGAATGATATTTATAGTTTTCTGTATGCAGGAAGTGAATTACACCTGTTTGTACTTAATGCAGTTATTGGCAAAAAGGGATTGCATTGATTTATAATCCTGAGAATTGACAACCGGTAGACGATATAAACTGATGAAATTATAAAGTTCCTCATTGCAAATTAGCAGTATTGGCCATTTTAAAAGGCAATTACAATCAAATCTATACATCTTATTCATCACTTTTTAGGTTTGATTTATTTGGCACATCAAAGCACATTATAATGAGTCAATGATATTAATTATTAAAAGTGTCAGTCTTCATTTAGCTGGTTTGGCTGCATTTCCCTACTTTATGAAAGGTGTTATCATTTCCCACTTTTAGAGTTGCCTTAAATTCAGGCAAGTTCTCCTTTCCTGTTTTATACATCCCAACTTCTGGATGAAAAGTTGTATGTGTACATTTCCGGACTGTTTTTGTGCATACAGAAGTTTTAAAAATCCGACCCCAGAAGGGGACACTAGTCTATCACAAGAGATAATAACTTGTGGATAAAAGTACAGTAAAATTCCATGCATGTATTAGTTCAAGCAGTGTATCATTTCAAAGACCTCTTATTGAACATTAGTTGTACATTATAAATGTTGAGATTCCTATTATATCCTGCCTAAGATTCTTATTACATTTTTGCTTTAAAATCTCCTGCCTCTTTCATGGCCATTCACCTAAACTGCAATAGTACCGTTGTAATTGAAACTATAAAATATCCTCTTAATATCCTCCTATCCTAACACTGACTACTTGATGTCAGCATTTCCCCTCCAGCTACTAAAAAATGTGTCCAGGAGATAAACACCGTGTTGCTAATGTTTAGGACATACTGTTCTCATTACAAATAGAGTCAAGGAAAATGTTAAAATTATGATTTTTGTGAAAGCTGCTCTTTCATTCTTAAATGCTTATGGGTGAATAAGATAAGTTACAGTCAGGTTTTGAACACAAGCTTTTTCATTTGGAAGATTACTTTGGCAGTATTTATTAATAAGTAATAACACTATATAATAATAACACTACTAATTATTTCAGCATCTGCAGTACTTTACAGCATCAACAGTAGAAAACTGTTGCTTACAAATGCAATATTATATTTCATTTTATTTTGATATGATTAACGGTTTCTAAAGGCATGTAATAAAAAGTGAATGTATTTAACAGTGTACAATAATGAATTACTTTTATTGCAGATGAAAGCCGTATACCCTCTGCTGTGTTCCTTGTGACAGTACAGCACAGCATAGATCAGCAGGATAAGCCAGATGTGTGAGTCAGTTGTCTGAGTTAACTATCATCTTGATGAGGTCACCTAGGATTTGAGACTATAACAAATCTAGGCTTTAGAGTGGCTTAACAAGTGTGTAGTGTCCATATTACTATTGCTGCAAGAATTTAACTTCTTAAGGTCTTTGAGAGGAAGCAGAACTATTGACATTGCAGCTTGAGTGTGTGTTAGGAGAAGCAGGTTAACAAGTAATGATGCCAGGCCTAAATTCTGCTATGGCCCTGATTAAATACTTCAACTAACTTCAGAACATATAAGGAGATGATAAATTAAACAGGGGAAAGTGATGAGGATTTGGTCCAGTGGTACAGCCTAACATTCCAGATTGGTCTGAGCAGTTTTTGGTGTTTTCATGAGATTCGCAGATACCCTGACAGATTTCTGTAAACATTCCATATTCTTAATGTGTACCTTCCCTTATTCTGATTGCATTTTTCAAAATGTCAAAAACTTAAACTATCCTTTTTTGTCTATATATTCTTTTGATTCAATATGGTTGCTATAGTGGTTAGCACTTTTGCCTCACAGTTCCAAAAATCTGGGTCATTTAGTTTCGGATGTTTGTGTGTTTTCCGCATTCTTTGTGGGGTTTCTCCAGGTACTCTAGTTTCATTCCTCATCAAATGTGCAATAGGTGACTATAAAGTGGATCTCCACAGTTGAGTGTGGGAGTTTCTAATAGCGTGTCCTGCGATTTACTGATACCCAGTCCTGGTTCTTGCTTTGGAAAGATTTTTTCATCAGCCATAGCAAGCAATAAGCATATTGGATGGGGCCAACTAATGCAGCACTGACTTAGCATTACCAATCAAAGTAACATTTTATTATAATAAAATGGAGTTACATGTTTTAATACATTCTTGTTTGTCATGCAGTTGAAGAACAATGGCATGTGGTGCATTATTTGGAAGTGCAAATATGAATTTCTCTGTGCTATGTATGTGTGACTGTTGTATTGTTTTGTAGTGTATGGTGGCATTATCTTTCTATTTCTCTATATTTTATTCATTTAAACTATATATTTACAGAGAAAATTAATAGATCATTTTACCTTGGACACTCCTTATCCTCACTTGTACAAACAAATATAATAGCTTTGTATGGTCTTTTGACTTAATGTCTTGACAATGATCCTTGAAATGGCCGATTTGTGTTTTCTGTTAAATAAATGCAGTTTCATTTGTTCTGGATTTCCATGTCATTAGAGAGTGATGGGTTGCATGTTAGCTGGCCATAGAAGTAAGAATTTCAGTGCATTTGTACATGTGACAATTGTACTATTACAATTATTACTGCTACTGCTGTTTCCTTTTCCAATATGGAGTTGAAGGAGGCCAAACCCTATCCTAAAGGTGTCTGGTACAAGCTAGGTACCAAGACTTGAATAAGAACAGCAGTCTATCCCTGGGTGCATTCACTCACACACCCAGTCACAGATTTACATAGCTCATTATTAGATAGGAATAGTAAGAATTGTAGTTATTGATTTGTTTCTCTTTCAGATTATCAAGCCAAGCACAGACCTGAGTAACCATGTATTGAACAGTGAGGCTGAATGTGGAAACCTGCTCTCCTATTGGATTCTTTAGCACCTATCAGTGTCCCAGCAGTATCAGTGTCCAGATCAGCCTTGCTGAAAGCTTCACAGACAAGTCTAAAGCAGCATAGTGAATCCAATGAGGTAAATAGGCCATAGTTAAAAAACATTTATTAAAATGAGTCCAGTTAGACTAAATGTTAAAGAAATAAGCATTAATTACTAAAGGATTACCAGAAATATGAACAGAACATAGGGAGCCATACATAATTCTAAATGCTTTCCTTTAGAGATAATCTTTGTAGCCCCAGAATGCTTGGAGCAAACAAGTAGCCAAGAATGAGGGTGGTGTATGGTCATTCTTGTTATTTTTCCATTAATTTAAGTACAAAAGCTCATGATGTTTGGAAATTAGAAACACAATAAGTTTACTAGAAGGATTGTTTATTTTCAGATCAAATGTACTTCATGTTACTATAACAAAAAGTATAATTCAAAGAAACAGAAATATGTTCATTGTTGTGACATTAAGTTTTCTTTACTAATAACCTTAACAGCACTTCACGTGAAGTGGATTAGGAAGGACTGAAAGTTCTTTCACATAATTAAACTTATATTGTGTATTCAGAACACAAGTTACGTGGATTTCGTTTTTGTGGCCTTGAGGTTACTCAGTTAAAGTGGAAGATGTATCTGGTGCTTCAGGCACTATAAGCTCAAGGGTAGTATGAAGGGGCTGATGGGTTGAAACTACAGGTATACATAGACTAGAAGATCCTGTAAGCTGCATAAGGGGGTCAGTTATGCTCTACAGTCATGTGAATAAAGTTGAATTGTGTCACAATTTTCTTGTGATGTGTCAGTGAGTGCAAGTTGTAAAGCTGTGACCCACAAAGATAGCATATGTAATTTGCAAAATGTGTTTTACATTACTGCGGTGGGCTGGCGCCCTGCCTGGGGTTTGTTCCTGCTTTGTGCCCTGTGTTGGCTGGGATTGGCTCCAGCAGACCCCCGTGACCCTGTGTTTGGATATAGCGGGTCAGATAATGGATGGGTGGATGGATGTTTTACATTAGTACATTGATCATGCTGCATGATGATAAAATCTATACTAGGTTATTTCCAAAGGGACCATATTTCAGAACTGGGGACACCTAATCTCAGCAGTAAGGGATGTCTTTTTTCCACATATGGAAAGATGATTTATAAAGGTAGTAGAGCAATGCAGCCTACATATGCCCCATAATGCCACAGTCACACATAAAGCTGATTTGGCATATCCACTTTAACATCTGAAACCGAAATGACATTTCATAAATATGTACTGTATTAAATATTTGTTTTTTTAATTTTACATTTTCAAATATCAACATTCAATGGTGTTCCTTTAATTAGGACAGAAGAAATAAACTGCCTTTGGAAATTAAAAAACAACTACTCTTTTTAGCATGCTTTGATAATCTAACAGCTTTTAGCAGCTTAAATGGTTCTTTGGTTGTACCAGTTAGGGATTTTTTTGGAAGACATGAATGAAATAAACAGATGGAATGGCAGGTGCATGGAAAATGGAGCAGTTTCAGATTATGAAATTGTCCCATCTTTAGCTCTGGTTATTTCTCCTTTACTAAATTAAGATGAATATGTTAGTTAAAACTTGCATAAATTTACAATGGGTGATTTGTTGAAGAGGGGCGATGAAAATCTAGGTGTGTACTACCATTCAGAAAAAGTTTACCAAACTGTGGATTTCTTTGTTGTGTTTTAACTAGCACAGATTCCAGAACTGGTGTGCCACACTTGGTTTCTGGGAGGCCACAGGGACAAGAGTTTCTTTGTTTGTTTGTTTTTTTATGCCAACCAAATTTTTAATTTGAAGTCAGTTGTTAATATTTTTAGAAAACATGGTTTAATAAAGACCTGCCTGCTTCAGAAAATTATATATTGCAGTCACAGCTCCCATTACACAGAAATCATCATGTTAAGTCTACTTTTTTGGTTTATTTTAAATTTATTTAATTTATTTTTACTTTTGTGGGTTTAATTAAGTGGCAGTTAATAGTAATGTGTAAGCAGGGTAGTAACTAACAATAGATAAACTAATTTAATGCCTTTTGATCCTAGCAGAGTAAGGTTCTGACTTTTTTAAAATTGTTACTCACTATAACCTCTTAAGTTCCCTTGTAAATGTTATATGCAGTATGTCAGTTGTAGGAATAAAAGAAATGCGTTCTCATTTTTTGCAGTTACATGATCATACATCAAAAATAGAGAACAAAACTTTCTTCTTGATTGAGGAAGAAGAAAAAGGAAAATTATGATAACATTGATAAGATAATTACATTGCAACTGTGTTAAAGAGCATGATAAGTGCAAGTGAAGCAATTAGAAGCAAGTTCAATAAGAATTCTGGTAATCTGATAATGTGCACGTATTGTTGGATACTGCCGCAGATCAATAGATGTTTTTCTGCCTGCTTCCCCTTTAATTAAATTTTGTTTTGGAAAAAGCAAATACGGAGACGGCAATACTTTACTATCATTAGTTATAACTTCAGACAATCAAGAAGGGTAAGGCCTACAAAATCCGGTTGTACTGTAGTTCAGACTTGATTTTCTGGGGAAGTGGGTCTTCAGTCTGTCTGTCTCTCTCTGACTCTCCCTTTTTTGTAAATGTTGACTTCCTTTGACAGGTGGATTTGTGAAAGTAAGGGGTTTCAGTTTTCAGTTTTATACAGTTATTCAGAAACGTGCAGTGCAGTTCACCATTGACATGGGGTTGCAGTGGTTTGTTTCCTTGCTAGTTTTTCACCTCAGTTTACGTGAATGTTTAAAATTTGGCCGCATCTCATTTCCCATGGTCCACAGGTTATGTACCCCTACCTTAGTGTAACAGATCTAAAGAAAAAAAATAATAAAGTCACCTATTTATTTAGTCCCATTTATGACATGCTACAGATCTTGTAAGTCACCTTGGATTCAGTGGTAATAATTATAATGGGCCATAAACATCATGAGGATTTGCTCAGATTACTGATATCAGTGCTTTCATACTGTATAACAAAGTAAGGTCACCTTTTGCTGACATTTTTGTCAGACAAGAAGAAATGCATTAAATGCATGTATTGACTGACTTTTATTTTTCTTAATTTCCATGTGAATGACAGGTGTGTATTACTTCATCCTTATATTAACGTACAAATCTTATAATACTTTTTTAAAACTGTTATACTTTATTATAAAAGATTATTATAAGAGTTCATTTCAGTTTATTTACTAAATATTAGCTCTGGTTATTGCAGGACAGAAACTATTACCTAGTGATTTTAATTTGTTTGGTGTATAGGTCAAACAGCAATTTAGAAACATTAATGTTTTTGAATTTCACGTCATTATTAAATATAGGTATAATCATTGTATGTGATACATCAGTTTTTAAAATTAAAAATTAAATTGTGCATTAAGCATTTTAAATTTATTTGTTAATAATTTACTCAACATTTACAAGCTCAGAGTACCATACATATTTAGACGTTTAGTACAAATAGCATTTCATATTATTGCAAACCTATTAATATTATTTTATTTATATATTATTTTCCTATGAACTATACTGGTTTATTTACAAGTTATTTATGTTTTCTCACTGACCTCTGCTCAAAGTTGTTTATAACCTTCTAATGGAAACTGCTCTCTACAATCTATACTAATAAACGGCAAAGCCCTCACTCACTCACTGACTGACTGACTGACTGACTGACTCATCACTAATTCAGAGTTTCGTCTGACATCATCACGCCTCCTACGTAATCACGCAGTACGTAGAAAACCAGGAAGAGGCCCAAAAAGCGCTTTAGAAAACATGCATTATATAATTGAGAAGGCAGCGAAACAATAAGAAGCGAGCGAGTGATATATACAACCATATTCATGAGTTCTGCTACTTCGGAAACAAAGCACAGTGTAAACCTACACTTTAAATTAAGTTCATAGACAGGCTGCCGCTGGCGTTTGTAATTTAGTGCCTGCCCATATAAGGCCGTCCGTCAGCGGCAATCCAATAGCAAACTGCCACGGGTAAATATTCACGGGTGAAGGACTGTGCTTATGCAGAGGAAGATGAGATAGTCAGGGTGATGTTTGGCACAAACTCAGCGAAACTGCGAGAGAAAGTTTTAAGTACCGGGACTTCGGTAGCATTAGATACAGCCATGGACATAGCACGACATGGCAACAGCACAGCTGGGAACCTTCGATGCATGTACACCGAGCGGCTCACGTGAACTGACGCAGTGCACAGACAAAAAGCAACAGTTCCGAAGAGCGCTGAACAAAAACCGAATTACACAATTGAAAAGGCAGCAAAAAAATATGAAGCGTCTGATAAATACAAGATAAGTATGTAATAAGTACAGCTACTGCAGAAAAAAAGCACACGGTGGAAAAAGTGAATGTCCCGCTAAAGGAAGACAGTGTTAAAAAAAAAACCCGTGCATGCAGTGTGTCAAGTCTCAGATAAAGAAGAAGACGAGCTGTTTATTGATGCAGTAAGAAACGAATCTTTTTCATAGCTTATTTAACACACTACGTCTCCGCTGCGATAAGCGGGTATATATACAGTGGAGGAAATAATTATTTGACCCCTCACTGATTTTGTAAGTTTGTCCAATGACAAAGAAATGAAAAGTCTCAGAACAGTATCATTTCAATGGTAGGTTTATTTCAACAGTGGCAGATTGCACATCAAAAGGAAAATCGAAAAAATAACTTTAAATAAAAGATAGAAATTGATTTGCATTTCATTGAGGGAAATAAGCTTTTGAACCCTCTAACAAAAAAAGACTTAATACTTAGTGGAAAAACCCTTGTTTGCAAGCACAGAGGTCAAACGTTTCTTGTAATTGATGACCAAGTTTGCGCACATTTTAGGAGGAATGTTGGTCCACTCCTCTTTGCAGATCATCTCTAAATCCCTAAGGTTTCGAGGCTGTCTCTGTGCTACTCTGAGCTTGAGCTCCCTCCATAGGTTTTCTATTGGATTAAGGTCCGGAGACTGACTAGGCCACTCCATGACCTTAATGTGCTTCTTCTTGAGCCACTCCTTTGTTGCCTTTGCTGTATGTTTTGGGTCATTGTCGTGCTGGAACACCCATCCACGACCCATTTTCATTTTCCTGGCAGAGGGAAGGAGATTGTCGCTCAGGATTTCACGATACATGGCTCCGTCCATTTTCCCGTTAATGCGATTAAGTTGTCCTGTGCCCTTAGCAGAAAAACACCCCCAAAGCAAAATGTTTCCACCCCCATGCTTGACGGTGGGGACGGTGTTTTGGGGGTCATAGGCAGCATTTTTCTTCCTCCAAACACAGCGAGTTGAGTTAATGCCAAAGAGCTCTATTTTGGTCTCATCAGACCACAGCACCTTCTCCCAGTCACTCTCTGAATCATTCAGGTGTTCATTGGCAAACTTCAGACGGGCCTGCACATGTGCCTTCTTGAGCAGGGGGACCTTGCGAGCCCTGCAGGATTTTAATCCATTGCGGTGTAATGTGTTTCCAATGGTTTTCTTGGTGACTGTGGTCCCTGCTAATTTGAGGTCATTAACTAACTCCTCCCGTGTAGTTCTAGGATTCTTTTTCACCTTTCTCAGAACCATTGACACCCCACGAGGTGAGATCTTGCGTGGAGCCCCAGAGCGAGGTCGATTGATGGTCATTTTGTGCTCCTTCCATTTTCGAACAATCGCACCAACAGTTGTCACCTTCTCTCCCAGCTTCTTGCTAATGGTTTTGTAGCCCATTCCAGCCTTGTGCAGGTCTACAATTTTGTCTCTGACATCCTTGGACAGCTCTTTGGTCTTTCCCATGTTGTAGAGTGTGGAGTCTGCTTGATTGATTGATTCTGTGGACAGGTGTCTTTTATACAGGTGACTAGTTAAGACAGGTGTCCTTAATGAGGGTGACTAATTGAGTAGAAGTGTCTAACCACTCTGTGGGAGCCAGAACTCTTAATGGTTGGTAGGGGTTCAAAAACTTATTTCCCTCAATGAAATGCAAATCAATTTCTATCTTTTATTTAAAGTTATTTTTTCGATTTTCCTTTTGATGTGCAATCTGCCACTGTTGAAATAAACCTACCATTGAAATGATACTGTTCTGAGACTTTTCATTTCTTTGTCATTGGACAAACTTACAAAATCAGTGAGGGGTCAAATAATTATTTCCTCCACTGTATATGTATATATATATATACCCTGATCTACATACTCGAATAATGAATACTTTATTCGCAATCAATGATTGTTTTGGTAAAGCCATACTCAGTGTATTCATTAGATGAACGGTAAAAAAGTAAGAGCGAGGGGAGGGTCACTTATTGAGGCATGCAGGCAAAACCACATTAGCACGCGGGCTTGATGTACGAAAAAATATATCTTTTCAAGTTCTATTTAGTCCATATGTGTCAAATTCAAGGGCCACGGGCCACATCCGGCCCGGCGTGTAATTATATCCGGCCCGCGAGATCATTTTATATACTGTATTATTGTTATTAATGGCCCGGGTATATGAAGCCCTGGTAACACAATAAACTACAGATCCCATAATGCAGCGCTTCAGCTGCCTTGCCGAACACTTACCGCGTTAATCAAGTCTAGCTTGCAAGTTATTGCGAAGCTAGCCCACACGATGCTTAAGAGAAAAATTGATTCTGAAAATAGAGCCTTTAAAAACCGATGGGAGGCTGAGTATATGTTTACTGACATTGCCGTTAAACCCGTGTGTCTCATTTGTGGAGCTAATGTGGCTGTAATTACAGAATTTAATCTAAGACGGCACTATGAGACAAAACATCAGGGTAACCTGAAAGACCTAAATGCAATGCAGAAGATACAGAAAGCAGAAGAATTAAATAAGAATCTGACACTTCAGCGGACATTTTTACCCGTGCACAATCACAAAGTGATTTCAAGTGAAGCTGCTTTTATGGGAGACACAAATGCACCAGTGCAACTTGCCCCACTTTCCCTGTTGCCAAGTAATGTTGAACCAAGTCGTCACTACGGTGTTCCCAAATACGCACTTTGCTGATAAACTGAGCGCACGTCGCTTTGGTGACTTTGAAGAACAAAAAAAGTCCGTCTACATGCGGCTCGAACCTTGTGCATGTTTGGTAGCACATATCTGTGTGAGAAGCTCTTCTCAGTGATGAAGACTAACAAAACAGCACACAGGAGTCGCCTCACTAATGAGCACCTGCAGTCCATCCTGAGAATCTCCACAACACAGAACCTCACACCAAACATAAACGAACTTGTTGCCAAAAAAAGATGCCAGGCGTCCAGCTCTAAAATGACATATGAGCAAAGACAACTAAATGATTTGATTTGTTATTGCTGAAAGGAACACATTTTATTTATATTTCCAGGTTTTGTTATGCAGCATGTTCATATTTGAATTTGTATAATTTTGACAGGATATATTTTTATGGAGAGCAAAATCTTTTGGGATATTTAAAATCTAAGTTTATTTTTTATATAAAATTACATAAGAGTAAAGAAATTTGAATGTTTGTTCTTTTAAAGTTTACTTTATTTCTAACTTGTATAATTTAGACAGGATATATTTTTATGGAGAGCAAAATATTATAAGTTGTTTAAGGTTTGAGTTGATTTATTCAGGAATAATATTCCTGTCTGTTTTTACCATTCCTACCAAAGATATTTCTGTCGACTAAATAAAAATTCCTTCTATTTAAAATTTAAATAGAACTTGAACAAATACGATAGTTCATAATATCCACGCAGACTTGCACGTAAGAGCGGGAGTTATCCGTTTTAACAAGCAGCGTCTTGCACTGATACGAAATAGCTGTGTGTGTATATATGTACATATGTATGTATATGTATATATATGTTTATATATGTGTGTGTGTATGTATATATATATATGTATTTGTGTGTATATATGTGTGTGTATGTATGTATGTGTGTATGTATATGTATGTGTATATATGTAGAT
>JANRMT010062854.1:2031836-2050756 GCA_026402145.1 Polypterus bichir lapradei | reverse complement strand
ATATATATATATATATATATATATATGACAGCAACACTCATCACTCACAACAGTGACAAAACAATTACATTGACAATCATGTTACGTTATTTTCAAAATGTTTCCTTTTCTTTTTCATTGCTTCTTTAACACACTACTTCTCCGCTGCGAAGCGCGGGTATTTTGCTAGTAAATCAATATACGGTACTTAAGTGAATTATTAGAGGACAGAAGGCATGGATAGAAGCAACACCAAAGCCAAAGGAAATTATTAAATTCAAAGTCATTAAAACAATTCATTCAGATTGTTTAAAAGGAAATATAGAACAGATAGAGAACAAATAGAGAACAGAAACAAAATCAGAGTTAAAGGAAGAAATAAGCAATGCTTACACAATGTAAAGTGAAGTTAAATTTACAGTGACTGTTGAGGTGTAAGAAACAAACCAGAGTTAAAAAATACAGAAAGAAAGAAAAAACTTTACTTCAGGAGACGTGGACGGTGCTTAGAACAAATATAGTAAGGGGCATAAAGTGGGACCTGCATTAAACAGAAAGAAGGTTGGTGGGAAGTAGAAAGTACCCATTTCAAACAATTAGCGGAAGGAGGCCAGACAGAAGTATTGTATGTTCATCAAAATGAGCTGATTGCACAATGTCTAGAAAAGAAAATAAATGTGAATATTGTCACATAACTAGAAACATTTTAAAGGGAAAGAAAAAGAATTCAACAGGAAATAGAAATTGTAAAATTACAGTAGATAAATTTAGACAGGGACATTTGGACAGCTTAACTATTAGCTAAACAAACAGGCTTGATGGATGGCATGGTCTCCTCTCATTTGTCAAATTTCTTATGTTCTAACAGAACTGCCATATATACTCGCGTTTAAGTTCTCCCGTAGATAAGTCTGGGCTTGATTTTACCATATAATTTCCAGTATTTTATAATGTTGGCTGTATAAGTCAAATCCGGAAAACTCACACTATTGGTCCAAGAGATTATGATATGCTAACGCCCACCTGAGAGAGTAACCACAGAGCACACTGCCTTTTTTTTCTATGTATTGTGCCTATGTGACCACACGGTAATACCCAAACTATTCCGGACGGACGTTTGCTTTGTTTTGTGTTTTTTGTATGTCACACCCTCATACCCCTTTACCCAGCACTGCACTGCTAGCTCAGGGATCAGTTTTATATATCTAGCAGGGTAGAAGGCTGAAGTACTGATCAGGTCATGACTTTACGCATGCCAAAGCAGCTTGGTACCAATTTTACCATATGCATGCATAAACATTCTACACATAACTGCTACAGCTCTGTGATATCATGCTGGCCTTGAAAAGCATTATTAGGCACTGGGAAAAACTTCATCTAAGCCGTCTGCACAAAGAAATTCCAGGAAAATATTTGCTGAACAAGGTCACTGGCAAATGCAGCATATTCAATGAAAAAAAATGCTTTGGTGAGTTTTGCTAATGAATACTAGTCCTCACAGAGTTATGACCACATGTTGCATTAATGACGTGTAGGTAACTGATGAACTTCTGTTACTACACCAACAGATGCATTCCAATGTTGTCTACAATTATACAGACAAATAATGCATTTTCGTAAAGTATAATGGCAGTTAGGTGCCTCCTTGCAAAGGTTGTTATTTTTGTTCCAGACTTATATTAGTTTTTCTTAAGTAACTTCCTCTTCATACTCCTATAGTTATATTTATTTAAGAGGTTATTTTTGTAGGTCCAATCACAAAGGTATTTGAATCGATCTTAGCAGCTTTGTGACGTCAGATCAATTTTTGATTTGCTAATTAGAAACTATGAAAATTGATTTTTTTGTGTTTAAGTCTGAACACTGTAGTCACGTCTTTTTGAGGAACATTGTCAGCTTTTTTCCAGGTCAGCTTTTTCTGGGGAATTGGTGAATGTTTGATGTATTCTAGTATGTGGGGCTAAATTAACAGTTGGCACAGAGGCATATAGATACTTGTGGTGTCAGAAATAAAATACTGCATTACATTGTAAAAATTATTAATTACAAATCTTGGGGTGTTGTGCACAGACCCTAAAATGCACTACTAAGAGAACATCTGTTGTACTGTGTTCATTTCTGGTCACCGCTCTAAAAAAATAGATCAGCACTAGACACAGCAGAAAGAAGAGCAATTATGTACATCCCTGGAGAGGACCTAATCTGATGTTAATAAAGTTGACACAGCAGAATTAGTTTAGTTAAAAATAAATTGTACATTTGGGGACAGAGTGGAAATTCAAGGCATGTGATTACAAGACAGAAATCAGGAAGAACTTCTTCACCAAAAGGGTTAACAGACTCTGGAACAAACTACTGAGCACCAACAATGACATCTTTTAAATTAAATTATATGGAGAAAGGTGTAGGAGAACTCACCACTTAGTTTATTTAGTGACATTTCTTATGTTGTCATAAATTATGATATAGATGTCACTCCATAGAGATTACTTTTTAGACAACCAAGTAAAGACATCAAAACTCCAAAGTGAGCAGCATAAACTAGCAAATTGTTAATGAACAGACTGTCATGATGGTTAAACTTTTGACATTTTTATGTAGCTAAATGAAGCCCCAAAACCATTAAATCAAAGCAAACATTAAAAATTCAAGATGAATCTAAAGTCTATGTAAAACAGACCCTAAGCATCTGAGTTAAGCGGTCAAATAACCTCAGTGCTTAGCTAATCGCTTAACTAACCCAGACCAAAGCAAGTGAGACAAAGAGGGAAGAAATTAAGATTTAGCAGCAGAATATCAAAACTGGAGAAATAAAATAACTGGCCTAACATGCAGCATGTCCAAGAAAAGGATGCTGATTAATATAAACATGCAAATGCGCGTACAAATTAATTTAGAGGCCTGCTAATGCAGCAAAAAGAAATAAAAAGTATGAACTAGACTTAAAGGCAACATGTTTTATCAAGCATACTTTATTTAAAATACCTAGATCCGCTTATAATGCAAAAAATAGAACCATCTTGTCAAGGTTATAGCAAAGATTGTCACTGAGGTGAATCAAATACATAATAAACAATGGAATACGGAATTTAGCAGATGTATAAATCAGCAGTAGAAATAAGAGAGACAATCTCCGCGACAAGAACCACATGAAAATGGGAAGAGAAGCCCCAGGTTTTGAATCCATGTAGTATTAAAATTAGAGGGAAGTGCAATGCAACTTGAGATCTAGGAACAGGCACCTCACCAAGCAGTCAATCAGAGGAAGAGGAAAAAGTGGAAATGAGCAAAGAACAAGTCTAGTTGAAAAATCATTTTTTTAAGTATTAGAAAACTGTAGCTCTTGCTCTTAAAGCTATCAGAGAAAATAATATTTTCTTTGAGGTTAAAACCTATAAAACAGTGAATGAAGGAACCAGGATTATACTGCCTCAACAGTTTACCTGAAAAGAAATTAAACATTAGATGGCCAATGAAGTTCTAAATAACACAAGACACAGAATCCTAGCAATGTAGAGGCAGGACGTTCTAGGAAATCTATTAGGGGTGTCCAGACAAAAAGGGAGGAAAATGAACATGGCCAGATAGAAATTAGGCCATGGCAGAGCAAACAAAGAATATTTCAATCTATACTAATAAAAGGCAAAGCCCTCACTCACTCACTCATTCACTCACTTACTCACTCACTCACTCACTCACTCACTGACTGACTGACTGACTGACTGACTCATCACTAATTCTCCAACTTCCCGTGTAGGTAGAAGGCTGAAATTTGGCAGGCTTATTCCTTACAGCTCACTTACAAAAGTTAAGCAGGTTTCATTTCGAAATTCTACACGTAACGGTCATAACGGTCGATAACGGTCGACAACGTCCGCCATGTTGAACTTTCTTATTTATGGCACCATCTTCACGAAATTTGGTAGGCGGCTTCCTTGCGCTAACCAAAACCGATGTATGTACTTATTTCGATGGTATGACGCCATTGTCGGCCGCCATTTTGAACTTTCCAACGTCACTCATTTTTCAACTTCCCGTGTAGGTAGAAGGCTGACCCCATCTTCACGAAATTTGGTAGGCGGCTTCCCTGCGCTAACCGAAACCAATGTACATACTTATTTCGGTGGTATGACACCACTGTCAGCCGCCATATTGAACTTTCCAACGTCACTAATTCTCCAACTTCCCGTGTAGGTAGAAGGCTGAAATTTGGCAGGCTAATTCCTTACAGCTTACTTACAAAAGTTAAACAGGTTTCATTTCGAAACTCTACACGTAACGGTCATAACGGTCGACAATGTCCGCCATGTTGAATTTTCTTATTTATGGCCCCATTTTCACGAAATTTGGTAGGCGGATTCCCTGCGCTAACCGAAACCGATGTATGTACTTATTTCGATGGTATGACGCCACTGTCGGCCGCCATATTGAACTTTCCAATGTCACTAATTTTCACAATGTCCGCCATGTTGAACTTTCTTATTTATGGCCCCATCTTCACGAAATTTGGTAGGTGGCTTCCCTGCGCTAACCAAAACCGATGTACGTACTTATTTCAGTGGTATGATGCCACTGTCGGCCGCCATATTGAAGTTTCCAACGTCACTAATTCTCCAACTTCCCGTGTAGGTAGAAGGCTGAAATTTGGCAGGCTCATTCCTTACAGCTTACTTACAAAAGTTGAGCAGGTTTCATTTCAAAATTCTACGCGTAACGGTCAACAACGTCCGCCATGTTGAACTTTCTTATTCATAGGTAGAAGGCTGAAATTTGGTACTTATTTCGGTGATATGATGCCACTGTCGGCTGCCATATTGAACTTTTCAACGGTCTTTGTTACTTATGGGCCCATCTTCAAGAAATTTGGTACGCGGGTTCCCAACGCTAACTGAATCCTACTTACGTACATATATACGTCCATAGCCTGCAGCTCGGTCACCGTGTGAGGCCGGGTTGGGTCCCCTATCCCAACGCCTCCCACGTTGTTGGCTGCCTGCCTATATAAGGCCGTCTGTCGCTCCAGTCTCTACATTCCCTTCCTTGCTTCGCCACGGTATTCACGTCTCCCTACTGATAACTACAGCCTTTTTATTTAATCCACGGCTTCTCCGCTGTTTTATTGTTCATTTATTACGATTATAGTTATTGTATAGGTATTTTAGACTTACTTTACATTGTTCAGGTACCCATTTCCTTTATCATTCCAACCGTACCCCCATTAACATGTCTATCGAGATAATCACCATCGATCAAAGAACTGTCACTTACCAAGTGGTTTCCATGCCCGGAGATGGCACCTGCCTTTCCATTCTCTTTGTTACATATTGCACAGCCATATCAGGCTCACTATTGATATCCGGAGGAACATTGTGTCTTATGTATTGAATGACTGGGACAGGTTCAAGGTGTGGACTGATGACGGTACAGGAGATAATTATACTACACAGGAGCACTAGAAGAGTGAAATGCTTAAGTGTACCGAAATGGCCAAATATTTTACACCTTTGGACAACCGCCAATGCCTCTTAAACATCTTAGCTTCACAGGTGACGATTTCAGTAGTGGACTCTTTGATGTTTAGAAATGTTTAAACTCTCAAAAGCTGGATGTGAAGTTATCAATGAAACTGGTTGTATACTTACAACGCTTGACAGATGCCGAATGTCTCTTCAACACAAGTCCTACAAATACTGTCGTAACTGAAACAAACCATGAAACTCAAACCGATTATGACAGCAGCAATCCAAGCTGTGAGATTTGAAACAAGATTACTGTTCACATGGCCAACTGTACGTTGCATGCTCAAGAGTAAGCTCAGCGCACAGCTACAGCTTGGTCATATTGCATAGGGCCGAACTGACAACGTGGCATACAAAGAGATCTTTAACAAATAATTATTGGTATATTTTCCCTCAGTTTAAAAAGGTTTAATTTTCTTCTTAATAAAAATTTTAAGGCAGTACTTCACCGCTGCGAAGCGCGGGTATTTTGCTAGTATATCATATAATAAATGTTCTTAAACTTAATAAGTCATCATTTTCTTAACCATACATCAGTGTGCCATGTAGATGTTGTCAGCACACCTCCATTACACCCCCACTATGAGCTCGGTTACGTCATGATTTACAAATTAAGCACTGACCAGGATTCTTTTGCAGCCTGAGATGATGAATTCCACTGAGTGGCTATAGATATTGGTGAGTACAGGTGGGTATTCCACAGATATCTGAGAAAGTAAAGTCATTGGTGAGCCTTCTAGAAAACAGCTGAGATGAGTTGTGCCAACTTCAGGTTACCAGTGCTGGTGAAATGTAAAGTTCTACAAATGTAACATTGCTGACTCTTTAGGACTTCCCATCTGATGTGGACAGGATTGTGGGCTGCCTCTTGCTTTCTGATATCTATGACCAGCTACTTTCCTGACACTAAGAGAGAAATGTTGTTCTTTCCCCACTGAGTCAGAAAGCAAATTTCTTCACTGTCTCACTATTTGTTGTAATCAAGTCGGGGATGTTATTGTTATTAGCAAATTTAATAATGGAGTTGGAGCTGTGATTGGTGACATAGTCATAGGATAACACAGGGAACAGCAGAATACTCAGCTCACTACCCTGTTGGATGCCTGTGTCAAGGATGAGTGTGGAGGAAGTGACGTTGTCAGCAGGCACATGAAGAGTGTGACAGTCAGGAAGTTAAAAATGCAGTCCCAAATTTAAAGATTGGTGGTCAACTTTGATTATCCATCCATCCATTATCCAACCTGCTATATCCCAACTAGAGGGTCATGGGGGTCTGCTGGAGCCAATCCCAGCCAACACAGGATGCAAGGCAGGAAATAAACCCCGGGCAGGGTGCCAGCCCACCGCAGGGCAGCTTTGATTATACATTATACATATACATTAAATCAATTAAACTTGTTACTTTTACTTACTTCTTTGCTTACTTTCATATTGATTGATTGATTCATTAGTTGGTTGATTAATGGATTGAATTTAATTTTTTTCACTTACTAAAGCTAATGCACAAGGTAAGTAATGTGTAAAATGCAAACCGAGGTATAAGAGGCTATCAAAAAGTTTAAATTAATGAAATTAACAGTTAAAATCATATTAAAAGCAGGCTGACATCTTCTTGAACCTACTTTAAGAATAAGCATTAAAAATAGTCATATCTTTAAAATAAATGCAAAAGCGAATGTACAAGCATATTTTGCTGTAGAGATATTTCTGAATCAGTTATTACATTTACATTAATTTGCTTAATAGAAACTTTAATCCAAAACGACTTACAAAAGAGGTAAACAATCGAGTAACATTAGGCTGTTTGTTCGGTTTGTTCAGTAGGTGTAATAGGACAGGTAACAAAAGTTGATTGCCACAAGTATAGATGTAATAACTCATACATTTACAATCAATAAAGCAATTAAACTTAAACACATTAACCAAGAATAAGAAAAGATCACAGAGTTTTTTTTCCCTTTATCAATTGGACAGACATTCACAGAACTGGTGGATTAAGATTTGTTATTACCATTTTTAGTGTTAATAGATTTTATTACCATTTTTAGTATTAATAGATTTTTTTTTTGTTGTATGTGAACTGACAGAGAGTCACTTTGGTGGAGCTCAGAGAAGCATAAAGGAAAAAAAAATAAAGAATGTTAACAAAAACACAATGCGTGTGTCTTAGTAAACAATTTAATCAAATCCTTACATATTTAAATATTCATTAAAGTACAATACTGCTTGGGGTTTTAAAATAAGTTAATATGTGAAAGGTGGACATTTATTTTGAAAAAGGTTCTTTTGTGGGTACGTTCAGTTACTATGTCCTGAAAATCAACTAAGTACTTAATTTCCATCATTGTTTATGTTTTTTTCAGGATAAGCCTGCTGAGCAGACATATTTTAAGACTTTACAACAATTTATTTGTTGCAATTTATTTTTTGTGTAGCGGTCTTCACTGAGTGCAGAAGCAGAGTGCTTTGAACAATTCTTAGTTAAAATACAAGTTCAGATTATGCTAATTACTAAATACAGAACTGGTGCATATATAAATACAGATTTTTTAAAACACACAAAGAACAAGGTAGAACTGATTATGCATAAATGGAAAAAAACAATATTTGCCCATGAATTAATTTACTTTACAGAGAGCATTATGAAACCAGTGAGAACATAATGTATATGGTGCAAATAAAACATGGATTTCTGTTGCATCAAAAGACTAAATTCATGATTCTCTTACTTGCAAATTTGAATAGTTTTTCAGTCTGATACATTAACTTTTAAATGACATTCCAAAGACACATTACTACGATGAATGTATAACTTTAAATACCCCAGTTTCTGTCCGAGACACTCTTTTCTTAATGTTTGTCTCTACAACCAGGGTGAGACTCTCCTTGTACTAAATAAGGTTTTGACTCACCCATGATCCAGAAATATATCATTTTTGATAATACAGAAAGAATGATGAATTTAATTATGTTATCAGTTTGCTTAGAGCCTGACAAATATTTGCTTATGCTTTTTAAAATGTACAATATCTAGTGATCCTTCCTTCATAAATCTGTTCCTTTTATACTGGTTGCTGTCAGTTCGTTAATGTTTAAAAATTAAGTTTTGCTTTTATTTTTACTTGTAGCAAAAATTCTAATTAATGTAGTAAAAACTAAAAGAAAAATGTTACAATTATAATGGGTAAACAAAAATAAATGTGTTTTCACATCTTAATCACCAAATATTTTTATGGATGGAATAATGGAATATGGAATAATATTTTATTATTCTTATTGTTGTTTATTAGGGATGTGTACAAAAACTTCAATTTTCCAATAAATAAATAAATAAAGGAAGAAATAAGTAGAAGAGCCTATATTCTGTTTAAATGATGTTTGCACTTGCTATATAAGAACAATTTTACATACTGTATGCCTTATACAGCTTTTACTTTTAAGCTGTTACTGATTTAGAAAGCATTTCTTAAATATGCCAAGGCATTTTCATGGAGGCCATATTCATTTTGGCCACAACGGAGCAAATCCATTCATGGACTGGATTCTTGACCAGACTGCGTTCTTGGTACTTTTGTTGATGTAAATCAACAACAATGCATTCTGTTTGTGTCAGATCAATTTAAAAGACTCAAATTGTCCCAAATTGTCAACACTGCCTCTGCACCTTGTTAGGGTATTGTATTCCTCATGTGGTTTCTACATTTCCACAAAGCTCTTTCATTTTACATAGCCTTTAATACAGATTGGTATGCACAAAAGAGTCTTTCGAAGGATAGTCCTTGTTACATAATTACCTCTGGTACAGAAGTATCAAATTGAATTTGAAGACTGTGGTATCTAAATTAAATAGGAATATCAACACAATTGGGCCTTTGTGTTTCTAAGTCATTTTGATTTAAACCTGCTTTCCATAATTTATAAGATTTAAGCACCATAGATGTGTACTGAAAGGGATTTCAAGTCTCAATATACTGTGTGAGAACTGACTACTGAAGTCCGATACCTTTGATTCATTGATAGTTTGCAGAATATCAGTAAGATGTGTCTTCAGACATTTTTATGGAGTACAGAGAAAAAAATGATCATGTTCTTCCAAATTTAAAGTTAACATCTTATCATGTAATGGATAGTAGTGAGCAGAACTTAACTAAAAATGTAATGGAGTTGGCGGCGCGGTGGCGCAGTGGCAGCGCAGGTCTGTCAGCGCGCCACCTTTGAGAGAGAGAGAGACAGACCTGTGTTCACATCCCGGGTCCTCCCCTGTTGTCTCACAATAAGCATATAAGGGTTTGTGTCCCGGGTAATCCTGTGTGGAGCCTGAATGCTATCCCTGTGTCTGTGTGGGTTTCCTCCAGGTGCTATGGTTTCTTCCAACAGTCAACAGACATGCAAGTTAGGTGAAATGGCAACAAGGAATTGGCCCTAGTGTGTGGGTGGTGTATGTGTGTGGGTGCAACCCTGCGATTGACTGGCGTGTCCAGGATTTGTTCCTGCCTTGTGTTTTATGCTAGCTGGGATAGGCCCTAGTACCCCACAACTCTGTTCAGGGTAAAGTGGGTTAAAAATGATGATTAACTGCAATAAAGTGAAATTTACATATATATATATATGTAAAAATATATATACAGTCTACTCTGTTTCTTTGCCAAGTTACTGTATCTCACAGCCCTGTCTTCTTCATAAGAGCCTGCTTGGCACAGTGGTTGAAACCTGAAGGTTCTGAGTTTAAATCTTATCTGACTTCATGACTTGTTGCTTCGGATTACATGAAGCTATTTGATCTAGGGGCTCAGCCAAATATATTTTAATCTAAACCCTTTAACCAAACTCTTCTCTTTTGACTTCCAGGTCATTCAGCAGAAAACATTTTGGCTCTATATTAACTATTTGGTCTTACTGTACATTTTACTGTAGTAAAGACTGGGCATATGCAGCAAAATTTATATAATGTCATTTTTACATTTTATTTATTTGGTTTTATTGTTCTTTTGCAATTAGCTGTTATTTATTGATTTTAAATTTGATTAGTCCAAATCTTTAGGATTAAAATATAGCAAAAATTCGAATTCATTTCTCCATTAATTATATTGCTTAATGTAACAGACACTGACAGGATTTTTATGTTGAATGAATTTTATTTCATCCAACAATGTTTACCAAAAATCCTGTAGATACGTTACATAATCACAGAATGGTTTTGTCATTCTGTGGTATTACTAGGCAATAGCTTTTTATTTTCGCTGAGTGTTTTGCTTGCTTTTATTATATTATGTGTAAAGTGCACAAATACTTCAAAATGCATCAGCCTTTTTTGGGCCGTAAGTGACTGTAGTTTTACTTACAAGTCAGATCTGTTGCTCTTAATATTTCAGGTATAACAAATTTATGTATAATTAGTGCTTGTTAATATGTTGTTACTGGATGCCTTCTACTACCCATATGTCAAAAATCTAGAAGCTAGATATTTAATGTTTATTCAAAAGCACATTGTAGGAAGAGTTGTAGTAAAAGGGAAAGGAACAAATGGATTCCAAAACCAGGAATCATTATTTACAAAATGCCATTTCACACAGAATATTAAGAACAAAGCAAGAGTATAAAAAGTCCATTTATTTTTGTATAGCACTACTCACCGAGTGCTGTAAAATGTTTGAAGAAAAAATACAAACATCGCAAATTACAAAATGCACACATATAAAAGTACAAATTAGTTTAAATACACAGTAAATAAAACTGATTAACACAAAACAGTCCAAACAATGTATTTTGGCAAGTTAATAATAAGAGTGAAGAGAAAAAAAAACTCCAGTCAGCAGCATCCCTGGAGAAAGATAAACCTCTGGTGGTCCACACTCAGTTATAATGTAAAGACATATACAAAGTCAGAAATAGTCACAGTCCTGGAGACCAACTAACTACCCGTGCATTCTATGATATTACGTAAGTTTGTGCTGGACAGTCTAATAAGAAGACAGAATCCTTCCATTCTTGCATTGTAGGAGTCCCAGCATTTCTGGTTTCACGGCAGGATACTAACAGTGAGACAGAAAAGAGGAAGGTTAGTAGCCATTCATAATTATTCAAATCAGGGTCTGCGTGACTAAAGTAGTGAGTCTTCAGCCTGGATTTAAAAGCTGCAATCGAAGGGGCATCTCTTATTTAAGCAGGCAGATCATTCCAGAGCATTTAGGGCCCTGCAGCTAAAGGCTTAACCTCCCACTGTTGTTTTATTAATCCTTGTAATCCTTAGTAGACAGACCATCATCTTGAGATCTTACTTCATGTGCTGGTTTGTGTATAATGATAAGTTCAGATAGGTAAGTAGGGCCTGTGTGAAAGGTGGAAGGTTTTGAAATCGGCCTTGTGCTTAATTGGAATCCATGGTAAAGAGTTGACAACAAGGTTATGTAGTCATACTGCCTAATTGTAGTAAAGATTCTTTCAGCAGCATTTTAAATGAATTGAAGGCTGCTTAAAAGAGTGTTTGAACAACATATGTATAACACATTTTAGCAGTCAGTTCTCCTATAACTAAATACACAAATTAATTTCTCAGTATCTTCCAAATTTAGAATCCCTCTTAAATTTCTTATATTTTTAAGGTGGGAAAAACAGCTTTAGGAAGTTTTGTAATGTGTGTTTTAAAAGACAGACTAGTGTCAAAGATAACACCTGTTCTCTAAAAGTAATGTTTAGACCTTCTGAATTATACAAGAGGCAGAATATTGTCAGCATCATTCCCACCAGTAAAAGGTATTTCTGTCATTATCATTCATCCACTCCTTTAACTCTGTGACACAATTAATTAAGGATACGATGGAAGAAGCGTAATTTGGTCTGATAGATAGGTGTAGTATGATAAAAGTGTTGCCCTGGGGTTTGTTTCCTGCCTTGCGCCCTGTGTTGGTTGGGATTGGCTCCAGCAGACCCCTGTGACCCAATAGTTGGGATATAGCGGGTTGGATAATGGATGGATGATAAAAGTGTGAGGAAAGTCAAAGCTATCAATATAGCCTCCAAGATCATTTAAATCAAACATGAATACAAAGCACTGATTAAGATGCATGGCGAGGCATCAAGCCAGAATATAAAACAATAAACTGAATGTGAGCAGTGTAGGAGTCTATTGACAGTAACAATTGAAGGACAGCACAACAGATTCAGCGCCAGTATAGGTGGAAAATATTTATACAGTATCTTTGTGGGTGTTAAGTGTGTGTGCTATATAAGAATAAACCAAATTGAACTAAATTCAAATTTTGGACATCAGAATGTATACCTTCCTTTCTAAAGCATGACAAGAAAATCATTTTTTCCAAAGGATATATAAAAGGTACTTGGTCTGGTTCCTTGAATCTCTTTATCAGCTAATTCGAGGCTGACTAGATATTCTTCATATTCTGACAGGGTCTCCTGGTTTTCTTCCTAGCAAACATCAGGTTCTGTAATAAAAAGGTTAGGAATACTATGTCCCTTGTCCAGAACAAAAAAAAATGATGGCCATGTTTTTTCCTTATTCTTGTATAGGGAGACGCTGCTGCTTGCTTTCGCTTAGTGCTTGCAGGTCAAAATACCCACAGTATAGAATGCAAACATTTTCATACCACAGCATCATGTTGTGTCTTAGGGTGGCATTTAAAAAAAAAATCTATTCATCCTGCCTAATGCAGTTGTAATGGATGACTTTAATCTCTTATGCTCTAAGGGATTTTGGCACTATTGCACCTAAATTATATACCCAAAAATGAATGGTTATGGTTCTGCTTATGTAATAAAGGAGCTTCAGATTACTGAAGCATAGTGAGTATATCACTTAAAAGTTTTAAAGAAAGTCTTTATATGAATAAAAACCTTTGTTTCACACCAATATAAAGTGGTGTAATCAACCTAAATAGCACATTCTTGGCATACAATTCAAAAACTGTCATACTGAAACAGTGGAGTGGAACAGCGAGAGGGGTACAAGGAGGTCCCCATGTGAAGTGCCTAGCGGCAGCGTGACACAACACAATACAACTCAGTGACATTCATGTGAAGAGCAATCCCCCATGCAAGTTTTCATATAGTGATTCAGTGATATTAGATGTTCCTGACATGAAACTGTGACCAGTGGTGTGGCATGGAGCGATACAAATACATTTGATGAAAGAGCGGTCCCTTAATACAGTTTACATGGCCAGTGACATTAAGTCAAGGTGGAGATGGGGCAGAGCTCTATATGTAAAACGTTGAGCAGGTACAGCGTAATGGTACTTGACTGGTATGCTAAGAAGTTGAAGCTAGAAGAGCACTGCTCTAGAAAACTAACATAGAGGGAGCGTGAAGCAGACAGCATCCAAATAAGGTAACTGAACCCATGACACTTGGTGAAATTGCACACTGTGACACTTCAGCATTATACAAAGCAATGCTTACAAATCAAGCCTATTATTGAATCCTTCAACAAACATGTCATCCTCAATACCTTCAAAATTGTGACTCAGGGTCTTCATATTCCGTTACACTATCTTTCCAGAACTTTTCTAGGACTTCCTCAGCCATATGTTTTCTTGTTTTTGAAGAAGACAACATTTCCCTAGTTCAAACTTCAAGTCTTATTGCACATCAACCAAACAGTCTGCATGCACACTCACAGATGTTTGTGCGTAACAAAAGTGTAACAATGTTTAAAGATTAGCTGTAAAATGCACAGTGTTTCCTACATTTTACGCACAGCTGTGACATGTACAATGGTACAAATGACCAACCACAGGCAAGTATGCATCATTGAAAAGGTTAATGAGTCTTCCACAGCATGTGGCTTAACATAGGTGGGATCTTTCATGAAAGCAGATTCACTCAGCTGCGACACACTGCTCACCTCTGCATACTCATGTGCTAATAGAATATTGTACTAATTAAAGACAGCATAGAAACGTATGATTTCTTTAAAAGAAGTCACCCTTGACATTGGACATACAATAAAAGTATCCCAGTATCAGTATCCCCTAATGAACTATACCACTTGCATGATCCCAGTTTTGTGCCTGGCATTTCCAAATTCATATTGTGTGCCTGTTTATACCAGATTGTATTTACTTATGATTACCAGAAAATGTTTTTATCTGGTTAGGAATGTGGGGAATGCGTAATTAATTAATGCCCATTGTACTTAGTTCATAAGCAGGGACTGTTCCAGCCTTGTACCCTGTGCCTGCTGGGTTAGTCTCCAGCCATTCCCCTTTTCCATTAGATTGGTTTGCATATCTGTTAAAATGTTTATGTAATACTATGTGTTTTGTTCTTTTTATATGGCAGCCACACACCAAGACAGGTTAGTTTGGCTTGAGGTGGTAGAAAAGTAGCATTGATCCAAAGGGTTTCTTCTCAGTGAATATGCTGAGTTTGGTGGTGGCCTTGAATATTTTTTCTGCAAATTCAGCAAATGCAGCAAGTGAACTGTTTTTCCCAGTGCCCCATGATCTTTTGCAAGACCTATGTGAGATCATAGAGCTTTAGCATACAATGTTGGAAGGAACAGCCCCTCAAGTATGTAATGCTGATCATAGTAGTAGTGGGCTAAAAATAAGCAGGAAACTTGTGAATACATTTAAACACAAACTATGCATGCTGAAGGAAACTGGAAATGTGCTGAACTCTTTGTGTCTTAAACATAATGTGTTTTATGTGACCTGTATACAGTATAATATGTGAGCCTACCGCTTTAATAGTATTGTTCAGAGTGTTGCTTAGTTGATGCAAACAGGCAGGAGGTAAGTAAGCACATTCTTTAGTGGTGTTGTTATTTGGGAGTGAATGAGCAAAAGTTTCAGGAGGATAAAAGCAAATTGTACTTTTTGGTTCATGAGAGGTGAGTACCTGCTATTGCATCTGTGGAGGACAAACCTTAGTGAATTCATGTTTCCTGTCTGCCAGTGTTTATAAAACGTTTTGTTGTTCTGATATTTAATTCTATTATTTTTGTCTCAACTAAGCAGAGTGATGCAGTGTTTGCCACTGGTGCCTCACAGCTCAGGCCACATTTTTTGCCTCAATAATCTGTCCAACATTGTTGGCTGACATTTCTCCAGCAGTCAGGGACACTTAGAAGACCATGCACTATTATCAAAACTAGTTCAGTTTCTCCTTTCCCATTGACTTCAATGCATGTTCAGTGAAGATCCCAAATATGCACTTCACTATAGAAAAGTGCTGTCCAGTTAACCTTTGCTTAAACTATACCATTAGAAGTTTTTTGATCTAAATACTGATTCTGACCTTCCACAAAATTTTTCCTGTAAACTTTTACCTTAGGGCGGTATGGTGGCACAGTGGGTAGCACTGCTGCCTCGCAGTTAGGAGACCCGGGTTCGCTTCCCGGGTCCTCCCTGTGTGGAGTTTGCATGTTCTTCCCGTGTCTGCGTGGGTTTCTTCCGAAAGGCATAAAGGTTAAGTGCATTGGCGATTCTAAATTGTCCCTAGTGTGGGTTTGTGTGTGTGCCCTGCAGTGGGCTGGCACCCTACCCGGGGTTTGTTTACTGCCTTACGCCATGTGTTGGCTGGGATTGGCTCCAGCAGACCCCCGTGACCCTGTAGTTAGGATATAGCGGGTTGGATAAAGGATGGATGGAAATGCTTCAGTGTGCAAATTCATGTGAGAAAGTAACGTATACCATGATTGTAATAATATAGCAGGTTGGATAATGGATGAGTGGAAACTATTGCCTTAATGGTTAACATACTGCTATTCAGACACCCCTTCACTCTTTATATTAGAGCACTATATTTATTATGGATACAGTATATATTTTATATAAAGTATACATTAAAGTGTACTGTATGTGTAGATATGTACTGTATGTTTGCATACATAGAAAATAAAAAATAGAACATGCATTGAGAATGATCAAAATATGGTTTTGAGCATCAAAAGAGTCTGGGATAGGAGCTTATACCTTGTTGCAATATTTCTCCAAGCACAGAGAGAAGGCCAGTGAAAGTGTACATGCGATCTGAGGGTAATGAGCAGAAAATATAGTAAACATACCCAGCATTTTTTTTTTTTTACAAAACTTCACTATTCATCCCAGATGCAAGGAGGAAAGGTCGTAAAATTAAAGGCTTCTCTGGCCATACCGGAAATCTAATATTTAAACATAAGAAGAACTGTTTGGTATGAACAGACTGCCTTTACCCCAAAATAATAAAGTATCTATCTATCTATCTATTGCTTAGCTGGTTTGTCTTATTCAGGTGTATATGCTTCCTACATGAATTGTCATAAGTGGTGAATTAGGTTTGGTTTAGAATTTGCTATATAGGGCTATGGTTCCAGGACAATATCTGAAAGGGCTAAAGTGCACCATATTTTGTAAGGCTTCACCTGCTCTGAATAAGGAGGTTAAGGTGCCATTCAATGAACTGCAACTAAATCGGCTGATTCTTGAGTGTCCCAGATATTGTTGGGCGCATCAGCTGGTGAAGTATTCAGTAGATAATATGCTATTGACAATCTTTTATACAGTATATTGCTATACTGTATAAGAAAATGAAAAAAGACTGATTAGAAACATTCTTTCAATGCATAAAATGCATCATATGCAACCACATGGTTATTATTTTTTATATAAAATAAATTTAAACTAATTGAAAAATCTTAAGTCGAAATATCACTGTTATTTTGTTGTACCCATCAGGTGTTCTTGACAGATTTGTTGAATCCTTAAAGAAAAAAAATAAAATCTGGACTTTTTTTTTTAATCCTCCAATGTCAGTAGATTTAGGGAAAATATAATTCAATTACTCCCTCTGGGAGGAGTAGCACTGAAGCGTATTTATTGATCTCTTTAAAACCTCATAGCTTTTCCTCTATTGCTTTGAGATTTTTTTTTCCACAAAATTCCTCTGAATGAGCATTAAGAAAGCACACATATTTCTAATTTTTTTCATTTCAGCAGGCATCTAGTGTAACATTTTAATGTGAAAATAAAATCCAAGGAAGGCCACTTAAAAAGCACTTCTTTTAACGCAACATAAAGCAGCATTTAGTCAACTTGAGCATCTATTTAAAAAAAAATAATAAGTAATGTATGTGGTGCACTTATTCTTTCCATTGTGCCTTGAGTTGTAACATGGAGCAACAGTCACCTAGCAACCAGCAGCACATTGTCTCTGTGCTCTGTGATAAAAGCAGGACAGCTGTTACAGCTTTTAAAGCACACTGTAGAGTCGGATGATTAAATCTAAACATGTGCAAAAATAGGAGAAAGGGGGAAGGGACTCTGAGAAAGATGACAGCAGACCACACTTAATGTGTCTTAACATGAACATGCACCTCATTGTTATTAAGAATGTGGGGTGTTTGTGCTGACTACATCTTTTGAAATGTTGTCCTTTTTCTATATACGTTAAAACAGCTGCTGTCATCACCAAGAGTGTACAGAGACCAAATAAGTACCCCTCCTCCTTACGCATCTTTGGTGTATTTTAAGAAAAATCATGTTTTATTTACAGATTACATAACCCAGGTTTTTTAACCAAATCAAAGAGAACAAATGTAATCTTTGCATGGCTGTTAAACACGAGGCTTCTTTATTACAATAGGTTTAATTTTATCTTCTTCATTTTTATATTGCATTTTCCTAGATTACCAACACCAAATTTCAATTTAAAAATTGACTTCTGGCCTTGTATATTATTAGAGAGTTCCAATTAGGCAATGAGATAGTATTTATACTGTTAAAACCGTTTAAACACTATTGATGCATAACAATGTAGTCTGTACAGTAATTTAAGAGTAATTTGAAATACAGATTTGATCTCTTCTGTTTATTTTCCATCTTTTTACTTTTTCATAATAAAACGGTCTGTGGTGGGCTGGTATCCTGCCCGGGGTTTGTTTCCTGCTTTGCACCCTGTGTTGGCTGGGATTTGCTCCAGCAGACCCCCATCACTCTGTAGTTAGGATATAGCAGGTTGGATAATAAATGGATGGATAATAAAATGATTGTACTCGTTATCGTGGAACCCAATTTTTGGGTTTTTGAGTTGGTTTAAGAGGGTTTTGTTATATCTTTACAAGTTAACCAGTAATAATGACATTTCTATTATGAATTTTCAATGAGTAGCTTTTTTGTTTGGATATTCTTTTATTATCATTTGGGCACCCTGCACTTTGAATGCCAGCCCAAAGCTTAGCTTTAACGAAAAGTAGAGGGAGGGAGCAGCATCCAGCACTGGACGTACCACACCTGAGGGTCCACTGCATCTTTATATGTGCTGCAAGAACATTCCAGGGACACCAGGAAGCACATGAAGAGTGACTGAGGATTGGGCTTGTGTAGTAGCTTCCTAAAATAATTTTGTTTTGTTGGAATGCAGTTCTCAAACTAATTTTTAACTTACTTTGTAATAATCAAATATATATGTTGTTTCTTTACTGAC
>JANRMT010062854.1:1956977-2031826 GCA_026402145.1 Polypterus bichir lapradei | reverse complement strand
TATATATGTTGTTTCTTTACTGACAAATAAGCAAAGAGGTTGTATGAGGACAAAGACACATTACACAGCAACCCTTCTCTTGATTCAGCCACTTCAGATGTCAACTCCCATTAAAATCTTTATTGATACCAACTATTTAGTATTACTTGTTATACGCATACTATTCTACAACATAACAGCAGTCGCTCCCTTAACAATAGTTTATCTCTTTTAGAAATGCAGAATCTGTGTTTTTGACACCTATTTTCCCTATAATATACAGACTAGACACCTAGGCAGCCTGTTTGATTCCAGTGAGAAATGCACACATGAAGAATTAATGCACATTGCCATTTCATAATGCTCACCCCCTGTAGTGGCTCTTATTCCCTTCAGCTACTGAAAATTACAAGCACAGCAGCATGGATAGTGGTATTTCCAGTCGTTTACAAAATGGCCATTTCTAAGCAAATTACTATTATTACTATTTTTTTATTTATATGTCGTTATTAAAAATTATTTTCAAGTTTATAATGTACTGCTTAGTTCACTTTTTCTGCAGTTTTTAGTTTTGTGTTTCATGTGTGTATATGCCTTTAAAAGCATACATAGAAAGCACAAAAGGACAACACTGACAACTGTTCCATGCATACTTACCATGTCACCATTTTTAATGATTCTCAAATCTGAAGGTTCTATCAGATTGAACAGGTTTTGCTATTCCTGATTGGTAATGAGGGTATTTCTGCATCCTCTCTGGTTTGGGTAGTATATTTGTATTTTACAAAGTAACTCCCACATTGGAAATTATAAAAGATCTTTTTTATTAATTTATTTACCAAGTCACAAAATAAAATTGGCAGGGTTAGCTGAAGTGTCTGTCACATATTCCCTAAGTACATGTTTTGCTTGAAAGTGTCCTTATTCATTGCTTCACTGGAGTATAGAAAATGAATGCTTCCCTGTTAAATTCATAAGTTAATTTTACATTTTTATTTTGAACAGTGGCTGCAATAAATAGTGTAATACATTTAATGGTCACTGAATGTGCCTCTTTTTGCTTTATGTGACATTGACTGATAATGACTTGCAGTTACTTTCTTGTTTTTCTTGATTCCCACACTACCACTAAAAACCCCTTTCCCTAAATCTTCTGATTGAATTACCTCTGTGAGGTTAGGCAACAATAGAGTACCATCTGTTCAAACAAAAGTACCATAGACATGTACAGTACTGTTAAGAGAAAGCTTGCAAAGAAGGCCTCATTTGCTTTTGCTTCTTCATCTGAAAAAGACTTTGCTGTTTAAACAGAGCTCCTTATGCAGACTATGGCAGATGCACAAGACAGCAGTGAAAGCACAGAATTTCATGTGTACCATAAAAAAGTGCTCTGGATTTTTTGAGCCAAATAAAAAGCTCATAATGGACAGTTTTAAACTGGGCTGTGCACAGAGATGAGTGATTGTTACCTAAAGAAGAATGAAGCAGCCCTATAAAGCATGCTGTAAATTTAATTTAGGTTCCTAAAAATCAGACTAGTCTAATATATACATAAAATTTGATTAAATCAAGATTTAATAATAATAATAATAGCAATACTAATGATTTTTCTTATAAAGCAAATGGTTTCTAATTAAATTCTGAAGAAAACTGAGCTATGTTACTTTCAATATAAGGCCTAATGAATAGGTTGGCAGATTTCAGTTCAGAGTGAAATATCTTGTCCAGAGTCAAGTCTGTTAATATTTAATATGGTCAGTGGCAAGGATGAATTTAGAAGTCATTTGTGCATACTGACATTTTTAACTGAGAAGGAAGAATGAAATATTTGCATATTAACTTATTTGTACGCTTCTGCATTGTTATACTATGAAACATATAGTTTTGCTTTAATGCTGTATGATGGCTTCTAAAGCAAATGTAGTAATGTAACAGGTTTTTTTTTTTAAGTTCTAAGCTAGAAATTGTACATATCCCTTGAAACTTCAAACCTTAAAAATATGAAAAGAATGAGTGTATAGGATTGAGAGCACATCTATCAGAGGGTGCCCAGATGACCAATACCATATTATAATAATAATGCATTTCATTTGATGGTGTCTTTCACGACACTTAGGTCACCTTACACAGCATAAAATCAACAATAATATAAACAGTAACATTAAGAATACAAATAAAATAAATGAAGCCTAATAAAACAACTTTGAAGCTTCAAAAAGACAATTCAAAGTTCATGAGCCAACTTAAAGAAATGAGTTTTAACAACAGTTTTGTGCCTTGTAATAGAGTCCAGTAATCAAATGTGAGGAAAAAATGAATTCCAGAGTTCGGGTTCAGTGTAAGTAAAAGGTCTCAGTCCAAATTATACAAAGGTTATAGTCTGGGGTAAAAAGTGATGAAGATAGTAGGCACCAGGAGGAAATGTAAGTCTGAAGAAGACCTGCAAGATATGTTGGAGCAAGGTTATGAAGATCTTTAATTGTTAACAGTAAAGCCTTAAAGTGTATCTGATAGGGCACAAGAAACCAATGAAGTTGAATGAGTAGAGGTGTGACATGTTCAGTGAGCTTAGAACATATAATAATCCATGCTACAGAGTTCTGGATGAGTCGAAGGCGGTGAATATGTTTATGGGGAAGACCAGCCAGAATAGCATTGCAGTGTTCAATGTGAGATTGTGACCAAGGCATTGACTAGAAAATCTGTGCTGTGTTGTGTTAAAGCAGGATGTAGTCTTGAGATGTTTCACAAATGAAAAAAGACAATCCAGGAAGCATTTTTTATGTGAGCAGTAAAAGAAAGATTGGGTTCTTGGCCTGTGTAGAAATGGGTGTGGTGTAACCGCCTTGGAAAGATAGAAGCTGCATGTCTTTGCCAGTGTTGATTTAGGCCCAGTAAGAAGTAACTCGGTTTCACTGCTATTAAGTTTGAGAGAGTTGGTTGTCATCCATGTGGTAATGTGATCAAGGCATGAGGTAAGAGTACTTGGGGAGAATGTAAGTAGGTTATGTGGACATGCAGAGCTGCGTAACACCAGCATAACAATGAAAAGATAAATATTGTATTGCTGAAAAAATATTATAAAGACAATGAAGATAAACACTGTAGTAAAGAACAGTGGCCCTAATACTGAACCTTGTGGTTCTCCATGGCAAATTACATAGCTCTCTGACCGATAGTTCTGTATTTGAGCAAATTATGTCCTATCGGTGAGACATGAATCAAATCACTGATGTTCAATACAATATATATTTTGTTGGCCATGTTTTTGCTATGTTCAGGTATTCAGGCAAAGATAAGATTGAGTTGTTCTAAATTTGTATTTAGATACTGAATTATGTTCATGTTAGCGTGAATATTTATAATAAAATCATGTCATTATCAAAACGTGTGGGAACTGGCAGAAAAATAAACAATTTCTAATTTACTGTACATGTACAGATATTAACAATTTTATCAATAATAAATATATATTTTTCTATAGTCAGTACATCTATAGTCAGTACATTTTCTTCTATATCTCATCAGATTTTGCACGGGGGATTTTAAAATGGACTGTTTGTTGTAGGATTTTATGTGTAATAGATAAAGTTACAATCCTTAACTGGTTAGGAAAACACTTTTACTGTTTTTTATGCTGTTGTGATGACAGAGATTAAGCCAGTTAATCCATTTCAGGGAAGCATATTGTCAGTCACTATTCAACTTATATTGCATGCATACATTTTAAGAATGAAATCATATAGAATAAAATAGTTAAAACCCCAAAAACTGTAATGTCACCTCCTCTGCTTACTCCTTAATTGAACTTACTCTGGTAGATGAAGCAGCCAGAGATTTGTAAAAACTTTCCAGTCATTACAAAGCAACCCTTGCTCATTGCTGCACCCTGTAAACTTTTGATGTCATTGATTTGTGATAAGATTCAATTCAAATTTCTGACTCAGTGACATCAGTGTGTTTTATTTTAAGCCACTGACGCGTTACTCTGTCAACACTAACACCGTTATCAGCTTTGCTTTTTTTAGGGTTTTGGGTGTTATTTCTGCTGCCTCATAGCTGCAGAGCCCTGCATTCGAGTGGCAGCCCTGAAGCTGTTGGTGTTTGCAGTGTGCAGAATCTCTGAATATTCTGCTGGAATAGGCTTTGACCCCCGGTGACTGTGAACTGGATTAGGTGTGTCTGGTAAACACAACTATAGATGATATCATTTGTTTTAAGATATCATAGAAGACATTTGGAACTGTCCTTAAATTCAAATGTTGCTTGCTGTGTTATGCTTTTTATAAACTAAAAGAAGAAGCATTATGCAGTAAAATAATAATTCTGATAAAGTAAATACCCTTAAACAGAAAAGAATATTGTTAGCCAAAATAAAGGAATTCAGCTCACACATCAACATCAATAATATACAATTATTTAATAATTTATTTGAAACTAAAGAAAAGAAGGGGACACTGCTGCTTAAAGTCAAAATTTAATAATGGAACACTGGTATCAGAACAAATGTAACATTTTTCATGTGTGTTTTCCAAGGACATAAATGGCTTTGCATTTCTGTCATTAGTGATTTGTAAGAATGTGATTCACTGTGATTCATAGTAGTCATCACTAAGGAATAAACCTCAGTGCAGTACTTGTATTTCTTTATGTAATTTTCAGGAAACACAGTTATGCTATTCCCTAAAATTGAAGGCAAACCAGCATAATCACTCCTCTGTTTGTTGATGTTAGCTTAACATTTTCAATAATAAATCTTACTCATTTTAAGCACATAATTTAAAAATGATTATAAAACAAGTATTTGTTCTAAAGGTTTAGTTCAAAGCTCTTCCTATGACTGTGACGATGGTAAGGTGAAAGGCCCCATGTTCCATGGTGATCCCTAGAGCTGAGTTGAAAGGACACTTATGATTGTGTAAGGGTTATCCTTAGAACATTGTGGACAATTAGACAATAATCACGCTTATGATTACTCACAGTCTTTAACTTTACGGAGGATTATTTCATTATATTACAAAAATATTGCTACTGTCTGGTATGATCATGTACACCTGTGCTTCAGTGGTATATCAACAGGAAGACTGAGCACATGCTTAAAGTGAAATCAAGTGACAAGAACTGAACAGATGTTATAGGCAAGTTTTATACGGATGTATTAGTGTCTGCAAAGTGGTAACCCAGAGCTGTCATTCCTGCCGTACATGGCCTGCATGAAGGTTGTATATTCTCCCCATGTATTTATGGATTGATTGGTATCCGTAAGGTAGTGCTGGGCGGTATACCAGTTCATACCGAAAACCGTTTTTTATTTTTGTTGTGATATGGATTTTTCTTATACCGCAACACCGGTTTCAATTGCCTAAACAACGTTTGGAAAGTGGCGCAGCGGAAAACTATTTAAGGGGGACCTTTTTCACTGCTACACTGCTAAGCAAGCATACAACGGAGTACAGTACATGCGTTAGTAGAAGTATTGCCTGGTGAAAATGGACAGAGAACATTTCAAAACTGAAGCTAAAGTTAAAGTTAGATAAAGTTGAACATGATGACACAGAAGAACTTTTGCTGGAAAAAGGAGTCACGTCTGTAGTCTGGAGATACTTTGGATTTAAAAGGTCGGATGTGGACCATTATGTTCAAATATGTAAATACTGTTTCTATACTACTGGATAATACTGCAAGCCAAGTTGTATTTTTTTCAATACTGTGTAATGTACCTGGGTACTGTGTAATAGTGTGACAACATGTTGACTTTATTCTTGACATTTACACTTTAAACTCGACGCTTATGATGAGAATAAAGTCAACATTTCTACTTTATTCTCGCTGTTTGTCGAGATTAAAGTCAACATGTTGACTTTATTCTCGTAATTTGTTATTAAAGTAGAACATCGTAAACTAAACTTCATCTTAAAATGAATAACCTAACCCATTAACAGCTGTGTTTGGGGTTCTTCCAGAGGGGCTTAAAGTGGAGAAAGACAAACAAATCGTGATTGCATTCACTACACTTTTGGCACGTAGACTTATTCTGATAAACTGGAAGAACCCAAACTCTCCTCTTTTAAGTTAGTGGGAAACCGATGTGTTATATTATTTGAAATTGGAAAAAATCAAATACTCAGTTAGAGGATCCGTACAGACTTTTTTCAAAACATGGCAGGATCTAATCAGTAACATTTTAAAATAAGGTCATGAAGCACAGAGAATTTATTAATTTAGGTATGTTTACAAGCCTTAATTTTTACGCCGTTTGGCTTGCTCTCTCTCTCAGGGGTAGGGATCGATCTGTTCTTAACTCAGTTTTTCTTTTTGTAAAAACTTGATTGCTTTGTATGGATTGCAATAAAATTAATAAAAAAATAAATAAATAAATAAACTTCATGTTAAAATGAATATTTAATTTAATAGATTTTCTCAAAACCCGTCATAAGTTATGTAGCACATTAAATACTTTGTGTTGTGTTCCCAGAGCCGTGTTAATCACTGCATGCTTCTTAAACTGACTTCCTCTTTCACTAAGAAGAGGCACAGATAGCACAAATACATTAATTTCATGATATTCCTGCTCCCTGAACATTTAGAATGCTAGGATAAATACTTGATATAATTTTCATGATGAAATACATTAAAGCATGTATTAATCATGTTGGGGGCATGGTGGCGTGGAGGTTGCACTGCTGCCTTGCAGGTGTCCCATGCTTTGAATTTGCATGTTTTTCTGGTGGGTTTACTCGGCGTGCTTCAGTTTCCTTTCAAAGTCATGTAGGATGGTGGGTTTTGTTATGCTATATTAACCCTGCTAGTGTATGTATTGCTGGTATTCACCCTGCGATGTGATGACGCCACGTTCAGGATTTCCTCCTGCCTTGCACACAATGCTTGCTGGGATGGGCGCAACCCTGAATGGATGGCATAATTAAACATGTATAACGAAGATTTTTTTTTAAAGTTCTGATCACTCCATGGTCTAAGTTTATAACTAGTTTTAATTTCAAAAGGACATTTATCGTGTAGCGATTGGTTATGAGGAGAAAGAAAAAGGAAGGATAGGAACTGGGGGTTTAATACGTCAGAAAGAGACAGCAGGCATGCAATAAAGAAAACCTGCTCAGAAGAACATCCATTGAATTCTGTGTTTGTGTCTCTGACCACCAGATTACGAACCCAACATTTACACAATATTTAAGTTAAATCTATGCAATACCCATTCATACATCCAGTTTTTTGGAACCTCGTCACACCTGCCATAATGTTCTCTACACTGAACGTACACCTGAGGACCCCTTACTGCGAGGGAGCACCACTACCGCCACACTACCATGCATGTTTAATACCTGCTTTAATGCATTTCATCATGAAAAATTATCTTAGCATTCTACATTTTCAGAGAGCAGGAATATCATGAAGTAAATGTATTCTGTGCGGTGATCGCTGCCTCTTAGTGCAGAGGAAGTCAGTTTAAGAAGAGCGTAGCGATTAACAACTGGGTCGGGGAACACTTAACAAAGCATTTAATGTGCTACATAACTTATGACGGGGTTTGAGAAAATCTAGTGAATTAAACATTGATTTTAGGATGAAGTTTAGTTTACAACATTCTACTTTAATGACAAAATAAACTATGAGAATAAAGTGGAAATGTCAACTTTAATCTCGGCATATAGTTTGTTTTATTTTTCTGCACTGTGTCCGTATTTTTTCTTCTTCACCGTGGCCCTAATACGATTCTGTAGGGCTATACCACAAATAGCATTATAAATGCTAGTTGCAGTTTTATTATTTACTAGCAAAATACCTGCGCTTCGCAGCAGAGAAGTAGTTTGTTAAAGAAGTTATGAAAAAGAAAATGAAACATTTTAAAAACAACGTAACGTGATTGTCAATGTAATTGTTTTGTCACTGTTATGAGTGTTGCTGTCATCAAGGATTTGATTATCATTATTTCTTTCAATCAGGTTCGGTTTTGGAGGATGTGTTGTGTTCAAGTTATATTCCGTGTTTGTCAACCGTTGTAAAGATAACAGGTTTCATTCATCAAAGTGTTCACTACCCAAAGCGGTACTCGTGAATCTAAGATGTTTAACAGGCATTCCTGGTATTAAGTTGTGGATTTGCCTGCGAATATTTAGCGGCAGCGTGTCTATGAACTTAATTTAAACTTAAGCCTTATACCTTGCTTTCGTATTGATATGTCTACAAAGGCTTGTTCAGATCCAGAGGGTTGTTCCTTTCTTACTGCATCAATAAACAGCTCGTCTTCCTCTTTATCTGAGACATCACACGCTGCATGCACGGGTTTACCTCTCCCAGTCCTGCAAAGTCAGTTCACGTGAGCCGTTTGGAGTACATGCATCGAAGGTTGTCAGCCATGCTTGTGCTATCTCGTGCGATCTTGCGATGTACATGGCTTTATTTAATGCTAGCTCAGACCCGGCACTTAAAAGTTTGTCTCGCACTCTTGCTGAGTTTGTGCCAAACACTATTCTATCCCTGACCATCTCATCTTCGTTTGCATAAGCACAGTCCTTAACCAGCAATTTTAACTCTGTTACAAAGTGATGAAAAGTCTCGTTTATACCCAGCGTCCTCTCATTAAACTTGTATCTCGCGAATATTGTATTCGTCTTAGGCATGACAAACACCAGCGACAGCATGTCCATGAACCTAATTTAAACTTAAGCTTTACACCCTACTTTCTTATTCGTTTGCATAAGCACAGTCCTTCACCAGCAATTTTAACTCCGTTACAAAGTGAGCAAAAGTCTTGGTTATACCCTGCGTCTTCTCATTAAACTTGTATCTCGTGAATATCATATCCGTCGTAGGCATGACAAACGCCAGCAGCAGCATGTCTATGAACTTAATTTAACCTTAAGGTTTACACCGTGCTTTGTTTCCGCAGTAGCTGCACTTATGAAAATGCTTGTATGCGTCACTCGCTTCATATTCTTTTGCTGCTTTCTCAATTGTGTAATGCATTTCTTGTTCAGCCCTCCTTGGAGCTCTGACTTGTTCTCTGCATACTGCGTTCACAGTCAGTTCACGTGAGACGCTCGGAGTACATGCATCGAAGGTTCTCAGCTGTGCTTGTGCTATGTCGTGCGATCTTGCGACGTCCACGGCTTTATTTAATGTTAGCTAAGACCCGGCACTTAAAAGTTTCTCTCGCACTTTCGCTGAGTTTGTGCCAAACACCAGTCTATTCCTGACCATCTCATCCTCGTTTGCATAAGCACAGTCCTTCACCCGCGAATATTTAGCGGCAGCGTGTCTATTGGATAGCTGCTGATGGACGGCCTTATGTGGGCAGGCACTCAATTACGTGGGAGGCGTGATGATGAGGGACGCAATTCCACCTCACACGGCAACCGAGCTGCAGGCTATGGCCATATTTATGTACGTAAGCAGGTTCTAGTTATGACCGTTACGCATAGAATTTCGAAATGAAACCTGTCTAACTTTAGTAAGTAAGCTGTAAGGAATGAGCCTGCCAAATTTCAGCCTTCTACCTACACGGGAAGTTGGAGAATTAGTGATGAGTGAGTGAGTCAGTCAGTGAGGGCTTTGCCTTTTATTAGTATAGATGTATATAGCTTAGCTTGAAGCAAGGTCCATAGTAATGCAATTTGCCTTAATGATGGTTCAGTTGGTAAAGATGTCATCACCAAGTTGCACTTCTTTTATTTATTTTATTTAATTTAGTGAATACTGTGTAATGCACCTGGGCTTGAAGTCTTGGAAGTAATCGTATTATTACTGGAAGTTGCACTATTATTTATTTTATTGTTATTATTTATTAGGTTAAATATTATGCAGTTTAATGATGGTAAAGTTGTTAAAAAAGTCACTTTAACATGTCAGTGGATAGAGATTGTTAACATTAACAAAGTGTGGTTGGTTTACAAAAAATATTTACTATTTATTCCTTTTCTAAGACATGTTCAGTGCAATACAACTTTTGACAAGCATCTCTGGATATTTTACTAAGTCTAACTGCCTCTTAGGATGGTTGAAAATATGTTGTCAAAATTTTAGTTTAAGTTGTTTGCAAATATTGTTCAATAAAAAGGTTCTATTTTTTTACTGCAACTGTCATGCAATGTGATTCCTTCTCTTCATTAATGCCACACCCTTCACTTTATGGAGCCATGCAAACCTGTATTAATACTTGTGTGCACATTAAAATGTTTTTTTGTACAATGTACAATTCTCATGACAGTGGAATAGGTTATTTTTAGCCAGTAATTGCAGTGTAAATGTGGTTAACATCTACTCATGCATGGGGAAAAAAAATTACCGTCCAATACCGTGAAACGGGTATAATTTTGAAAAATGCTGTGATATAGAATTTTGGTCATTCTGCCCAGCACTATCGTGAGGGTCAGTGAGTTTAGTCATTCAAAAACCTTGTCTTCCGTTACTGCTGTATCCTGAGCCAGAGGAAGTTAATTCGATAGTTGGTTTGTGGAGATTCTGCCTGTCACATCATGATTTGGCTCTATTGCACTCTCATTTCACTTTGTTAGTATTTTTTTTATCATGCAAGTGTGTGCCATGCCATGAAAAGTGCATTATGGTGTATGTTGATTGGGACCATGAAGCTAGCATCGAGGTGCTAGTGGCTTGTCTCTAAATCTAAGGCTTTTATAAAAAACGTAATGTAGTGCTATTAGTTCAGTTCAGAGCTATTCCTCTTTGTACAGAGTACAATGAAACTCTTATGTGTCCTCTCCACCACCAGTGCTGCCTCTTGGCATGAATCTTCTGCCGCAGGCTATATAAAATAACAACACAGAATGGAAAAGGTGAAAAATAGGTGTTGTTTTAGAAAAAGTAATTAAATGATTCGAAGCACACACCTGTCTATTGTTTGAAGACATAAGCATTGAAAAAATAGAATTTCAGAGACAAAGCTTTGGAAATTTGGGGTGGGTTTGTCAAGACTCTACCCATGATGCCCGCTGACAGCAGGCACGCAAACAAGGGATATACAGTATCCTTACCTCGAGAAATTAATACCAAGAACCACATTTTTGGTTTTCATTTGTTGTCACAAGCACACCTCAGAAACACTGAAAGCATATTTTCTTAAATTGAAACCTTTGCTGTTGTTTTCACATTATGACCTCAGTACTTTTCACATTCATTACAAAAGGCCAGAGCCAGCTAGTTATTTTTAAAATTTTTAAAAATTCTTCACCTGCGGTGGGCTGGCGCCCTGCCAAGGGTTTGTCTCCTGCCTTGCGCCCTGTGTTGGCTGGGATTGGCTCCAGCAGACCCCCGTGACCCTGTAGTTAGGATATAGCAGGTTGGATAATGGATGGATGGATGGAAATGCTTCACTTTAGAGTTCAAATTCATGTGAGAAAGTAACGTATATTATGATTGTAATAATTTCAACTTGATAAGTACTGAACTTATTCTTTAAACTTGTTTAATGCAGGGTTGTGCTTTACATTAAGTATAGTCAAACATGTCTTGTGTTTGATTATACTTGTCTGGTTTTAAGATGCATCAGTAGAACTTCTGCATAAAGTATAGAGAGCCAAACAGGTGAACAATACTGAGTTGCTTGCAAAATTCAAGAAGTCATACAGTGTTGGTAATCATACAGTAATTGTACATAAATATTCTTAACCTGGTGTTAATGTGTCTTTAGTTTCATAACTTCCCACCACTTTTAGTAATTCAACACAATTAATTTCACCCGATCAATACCCACTCTGAAACGTAAGAAAGTTCTGTGTGTGGTAGGGTATAATCATATAACATGTAAAACTGTAAAACATTTGAATTGTAATTATAGGGGTGTGATCATTCTCCTATATGAAATAACTCATACCCATTTTTCAACCTTGAACGTGCTTCCTACTGCACAAGTGTGGGACTTGACTGTAAACTTGAACTGCTGGTCAAATTGTCTCAGTGCAAGTATTATTAGTACAATACTCTTAACAATCCTTCATTATCCAAATGAGATAAACTTTCCAAAGGAAGTAGTTCAATAGTAGGAAACTGAGCTGTTAAATAAACTAATATTAGTGATCTTTAAATAAATGCAAATCCATGAATAAAATGAATAATTTATTTAAAAATTTGAAAAAACAGTTGAAATTAAATTCCATATCCTTACTTTATTTGTATTATACTTGCCCCAGTGTTCGAAATAAAATCTTTATGACAGTCCACTGTGGTAAATGCAGTGTCCACCAATATAACTTGCAATTCCTGAGCCATCATCTTAAATTTTTTCTTATATTCATAACAGCAAAAAGTAGAAAATACTTCAATACTTTGATCTCTCTTGTTGGCAGCACATCTGTGCTACATGATACAAATTAATACAGAAAGAAACTACTGTTTGAGCATACATGACAGCAGTAAGCGTAGTATAAACATTTGCAGTCAAACATACTCAAATCCAGCATAATGTGGAGCATAAAAGAATAAATAAAATATCAGTTTCATTTTAATTTTTAACCTACGTATTTATGGCGATCTCTTATATAATTTTGTAAAACACCATATGGCACAAGAAATCAAGAAAAAGTTGCTTGAATGTTTTAGGACATTTTGACCATAATTTGTTATTTAGAAAGACACTAAAGCTGTTTTTGATCGTGTGTGCGTGCATATGTGCAAAAACTGTAATGTCACCTTTCTAAATCGCAAAATACTAGAAAAAGTCATGTCATGTTTCTGACCCACTTAATCCAGACCAGAGTCATGGTGGGGTGTCCTGGAGCCTACCACAGCTAGCATAGGGCGCATGGCAGGAACAGGCCCTGGACAGGGTACCCACTCCATTGCAGGGCCAATTTGACTTTGCCAATTCACCTAACCTGCATGTCTTTGGACAGTAGGAGGAATCCAGAGCACCCAGGGGAAACCTACGCAGACACAGGGAGAACATACAAACTCCTAGGATGCAATCTCGGGTCTCCTTGCTACAAGGCAGCAGTGCCACCACACTACCCACTCGAAAAAGTGGGTTTAGATAATCACTGAATGCATAGAAAAGATGTGTTCCTTTGTTAATATTAAATTCTGTTTTAAAGATGGAGGCTTTTATTTTGGAAAATAAAAAATACAATGCTATGGGTTGAGTCCAGATATGCTCAACTTAAATTTTAGGCTGAAAAATATTTTATTTTCTTAAACCAGATTTTAAAGTAGGCATTAATATTTTCTTGTGAAGATATATTAGTGGTATTCCTTCCCTTTCAATGTAGTGTAATTTTTAAATAGTTTCAATTCAAAATTTAGTTCTCCAATATCGGTCAGTGATATTCCATTTTTGGAAATAAACCTGTTTGACCAAGTGAAGCAGATATAGCAAACCAGACCAACTGGGTCTTATTTCAGTTGACCCAAGTTTTCCTTTAAGAACACTGATTCATAACCTACCAATTTAAACATTTTTTATAAGAAGCAATACATAAACAGAAGACAGAGTGATTACAAAAGGGTACAAAATGCTGAACTTTTTTCTTTCTTTCTTTCTGAGGAGTACACTCACAAGTTGTCAGGGCTGTTCAATGATTAGTTTCTTATACATCTTTTTCCCTGTCTGTCCTGTGAAAAGCAAACTTCTTAGCCAACAGAGCTAAAGGAGAACAACTATTGTTTAGTTATTGTGAGAGTCGACTGTTCATTTTGAGACTGGCCTACATGACTTTAGTTTTTGTTTAAGTTATTGAAGAAATGCAGTAGGTATTTGTGACAGTCTGGGTTGAGTCCAAGTACTTGGCAGCTCTTGAACTCGGATTCGTGGATGGTAAAAGACCAAAGATGAGCTGGGCAAATGAGGACACACACAGTCAAGAGGTGTGCAGTGCCATCTTCAATAAATAAGTAATCCATTAAACGACAGGGAGATGGAGGTTAAAAAGTCAAGTGGATCAACTATAAATATTATAGTTTATAAATATAAATAACAGAGGTCTCCTTGTAAATCACAACTCTCAGATGTTGCAGTCACAAAGAACTGTGGTACCTGAAAGGTCTATTTAAGACTGCTGCTTGCCACCAGCTGTACACTTTGGCATTGTATTTGATAGATTCATTGATCTATATTAGGTGATGATGTCTAGTGTGGGTGGAATCAAATGGCTTACCTATGCGGCATAGCTTGTGCAACAGGGTATATCAGAAGGTGTCTGGCTTGGCCAGTGCATATTACTTACAGCAAGTTAAAATGACAGCTTCTCTGATTCAGTAACATTTATTTTGTTATGGTAGCATTAGCCTAGCACATGCCTAATGTAATATAGCATTCACAGACCTGCTTAGTCCAAGTCAATGATGTGGCAGGCCAGAGCCTTTTTCAGCAACCCTGGGCACATAGCAGGAAGCAGCCCTGGACAGTGTGTGTCAGTTAATCACAGGATCCATTTACGTATTTGCACCCACTCAAACTTAAACAGGGACCAAACTGAAATTGCCAGTTATGGTATCCTACGTTTCTTTGGGAACATATAAAGGAACATGCAAACATAACATGCAAAATCTGTTCAGCTGAACTGTGTCTATTCTACAGTAAGTATCTTGGGACTACTGAAGGCTCAGAATGCTGCACTGAAATAAAGAGAAGAAACCGTCACAAAATTGTTCATTCATTTAGAATAATGTAGTATGCTCCACCATGGATAAATCATATGGTTACTATAGATTATTTAATATCAGAATTAGATAAGAACCTTTAGAGATTTTAGAGCAATAAAAAATGTGGTTTACAGGGTTTATTAATTTATTCATGATTTTATTGTTTTTATTACATTTTCTTTCCAAAAAATGCACACATAACATATTAATGCCAATATCTAGCCAATAATACAAAGTAAAGTGCAATATGTTGGATCAACAAGTTGAGCTGCATTTAGTCTTGGAGCATTTAACTTATTTATGTAAGTATGTGGTGTCAATTGACATCAGAGTATGGTGTTCTCCTGCCGGAGTCTTCAAGGAAACATTCATATGGCTCCACTACTCCAGAATGCCAGTGCACTTATGAGAGTTTCTGAACATGCCTATTTCTTAACAGTGGCAAGGAAATATCATGTTTATAAATATAATGCTTTCCCTCTGTGAGTATTCTGGTTTATTTAAATGTCTTGAATTGAGCAGTGTACTGAAATAAGCTTCATGACTAATATTACCATTTTGGGTTTCTCCCATGCAACTGCTTTCCCCCAGCAGTTGCTCTTAATGATAATGAAAACAGTTGTATCTGCTGCATTGTTTTTTGTGTTTCATTTGAACACGTGATTCAGAAGCAGAATTTCAAAAGTTTTGTTTGTTTTTGTTTACAACATAACATCCCATTGTCTCTCTGGCTTATAAATTGGTACTGAGTGCAGTCTTAATACTGTATTAATTTATCCACTTTGATACATTCAGCATACCCTCTTTTCATTTCATATAAAAGAGTATAGTCTTTAATACATATCTTCAGAATGGTATGTCACAGTTTTGTGCACTCTTCCAAAGTTTTTGACAGCTGATTTCCTAATTTGAAATGCTGTCAGTGCACAGCTATTGATGCAGTATGTCTTAAGTGTCCCACTGAATCACTTTTGCATATCGTCTTCCAAGCTACACATTTTGCTGATGTACATTGTTGCTTATTAAAGTAATTAAGATGGGTGGCCAAAATTTGTTCTTCAGCTGCTTCAGTCATCCTGTTTCCCTGGATTATTGTAAACAGAATATCTGCAGTTGCAGATTGGAAGCAATTAAGAGAGTGCACCAGGGGAATTAAAATTCCATTCAATGTAAACCACATTATTGCCATGATAATTATGATTTACGCCTCATTCTGGATCATTTCTGAGCCACCTGCTTCATCTCAAAACTTGGTAAACACTCAGCTTTGCAGCAAATCCACTTAATGACATATTTAATTATTTTCTGTTCTTCCAATAACTTGTACTATTTGTGTGTGTGTGTGTCCATCCATCCATCCATTGTCCAACCCTCTGAATCCGAACACAGGGTCACGGGGGTCTGCTGGAGCCAATCCCAGCCAACACAGGGCACAAGGCAGGAACCAATCCTGGGCAGGATGCCAACCCACCACAGGACACACACAAACACACCCACACACCAGCACACACTAGGGCCAATTTAGAATCGCCAATCCACCTAACCTGCATGTCTTTGGACTGTGGGAGGAAACCGGAGCACCCGGAGGAAACCCACGCAGACGCGGGGAGAACATGCAACTCCATGCAGGGAAGACCCGGGAAGCAAACCCAGGTCTCCTAACTGCGAGGCAGCAGCGCTACCACTGTGCCGCCGTGTGTGTGTGTGTGTATATCATTTATATACTACTATAATATATACTATAATAATAGAAGTAATATATAGTATAATTTTCTGTGTATTTTCAATGTTTTTATGAACAACATATTAATATGCATGTTGTAAAGTAGAACAATGTTTCCGTACTAAAAGCCTGTCAACTTTGGGAACCTGAGTTCATAAAGTACCTCTCTGTGTGGAGATGGCAGGTTTTCTCTGTTTCTGCGTAGATTAAATTTAATTTCTCTAAATTCTTTTGCTAACATGCTAAGGATTTGTAATTATATGGTTAACATGGATCTTTAAACTGTCCCATTGTTAGGGGACATGGATAATCTACAGACACATATATGTGAAGCAGAAACCTTGACAACCCTTCAGAAGTATCTAAGTCAGATATTTGGACAGATTACTTATTAGTTAAACAAATTTCAAATTTTTTTATGATGATCGTAATAACGATCCAGTAAAAATCTAAACAAGGTGTTTAAAAAAAACTTTGACAGGCAGAGTGCTGCAGTGGCTTCAACCTACAAGGCTGCTGGTTCAATTCCTACTGAACCACTTCAATTGTGTTGTGCCTGTGAACTTGTGAATTACCTGAGGATGGTGCTTGCTGTAGGAAAAGTACTTTGTAAAACTACTGTAGGTTGGTCATGGTAACAAATACCAATTTGAGCCATCAGATTCTTCTCCCTGCTATCGTTTTCACCAGTGACAGTCAGTCAGTCAGTCATTGTCCAGCCTGCTATATCCTAACACAGGGTACATAAAGAATCTTTAGTTGTAGCTTCATTTTCTAATAACAGTGAATTTGCTCTATTTTGAGTGACAGACTACAACTTTTCAGTTTATATCAGATTCAGATTTGAAAATAAATGTATAAAAAAGTGGAAGAAACAAGAAATGCAGTGCTTTACATTTTGCAGTTAACATTGGATATTCATTGCGGGGTCAGGTTTGCTGGGCTCAGAGGTTGTAAAGCTGTAAATCCATTGGATAGCTGGATAGCTGACCTTTTCAGTGATATATAGTTGTAATTGGTCACTTATGTCACAGACATGCGTAAAAAACAGAAAATACATTGGTTATGAGTCAGCTCATCTTTACGTATTTTTATGCATTGTTATGCCCAAGCTTCTCTGAGAATGCATGTGGATTGTTTAGTTGATGTGCTATAAGACTTGCAATTTGTACTAGGGAAATGTCTTCTTCTTCAAAAACCAAAGCATATAGTTGAGGAAGTCCTAGAAAAGTTCCAGTATGCTAGTGATATGGAATTTGAAAACCCTGAGTCACAGTTTTGACTTTATTGAGAATGATGTGTTTGCTAAGGGACTCAATGCTATCCTTGATTTGAAAGTACTGCTTAGTATAACTTTGAAACATTGTGGTGTGAACTTTTATAGTTCAAGCATCACCAGTCTGTTCATTGTAGTTTCATGTGGGGAGCCATTGTGAGGGAAAAAAAGCTGTGTCAGCTAGTTCTTGTTCATGGTTTTATTTCTCCACCCACCCCTGTCCCCCCTCTCCACAAAAGGAACAGACAGCTCCTTTCAATCTTTTTTACCCCACTTCTAATCACTATTATTTCACCAATTCCCCAAACAAACTAAGTGGAAGGTAGAAACTAGCATGATTACAAATCTATACTAATAAAAGGCAAAGCCCTCACTGACTGACTGACTCACTCACTCACTCATCACTAATTCTCCAACTTCCTGTGTAGGTGGAAGGCTGAAATTTGGCAGGCTCATTCCTTACAGCTTACTTACAAAAGTTAGGCAGGTTTCATTTCGAAATTCTACGCGTAACAGTCATAACTGGAACCTACTTTCGTCCATATACTGTAATAGCCTGCAACTCGGTCGCCGTGTGAGGCGGAGTTGCGTCTCGAATCATCACGCCTCCCACGTAATTGAGTGCCTGCTCATATAAGGTAAATATTCACGGGTGAAGGACTGTGCTTAGCATATTCATAAGTGCAGCTACTGCGGAAACCCTCTGACGCTGAACAAGCCTTTGTACACATATCAATAGGAAAGCAAGGTGTAAAGCTTAAGTTTAAATTACGTTCATAGACACGCTGCCGCTAAATATTCGCAGGCAAATCCACAACTTAATACCAGGAATGCCTGTTAAACATCTTAGATTCACGAGTACCGATTTGGGTAGTGATCACTTCGACGAATGAAACCTGTTCAACAAATGCATTACACAATTGAGAAGGTAGCAAAAGAATATGAAGCAAGTGACGCATACAAGCATATTCATAAGTGCAGCTACTGCAGAAACAATGCACGGTGTAAACATAAAGTTTAAATTGGGTTCATAGACAGGCTGCCGCTGGCGTTTGTCATGCCTACGACGAATACAATATTCGCGAGATACAAGTTTAATGAGAAGACGCAGGGTATAAACGAGACTTTTGATCAATTTGTAACAGAGTTAAAATTGCTGTAACAGAGTTAAAATTGCTGGTAAAGGACTGTGCTTATGCAAACGAATAAGAAAGCAGGGTGTAAAGCTTAACTTTAAATTAGGTTCATAGACACGCTGCCGCTGGTGTTTGTCATGCCTAAGACGAATACGACATTCGCGAGATACAAGTTTAATGAGAGGACGCAGGGTATAAACGAGACTTTTCAGCACTTTGTAGCGGAGTTAAAATTGCTGGTGAAGGACTGTGCTTATGCAAACGAAGATATGATGGTCAGGGATAGAATAGTGTTTGGCGCAAACTCAGCAAGAGTGCGAGACAAACTTTTAAGTGCCGGGTCTGAGCTAACATTAAATAAAGCCATGTACATCGCAAGATCGCACGAGATAGCACAAGCATGGCTGACAACCTTCGATGCATGTACTCCAAACGGCTCATGTGAACTGACTTTGCAGGACTGGGAAAGGTTAAATTAAGTTCATAGACACGCTACCGCTAAATATTCGCAAGCAAATCCACAACTTAATACCAGGAATGCCTGTTAAACATTTTAGATTCACGAGTACCGATTTGGGCAGTGAACACTTCAATGAATGAAACCTGTTATCTTTACAACGGTTGACAAACACGGAATATAACTTGAACACAACACATCCTCCAAATACAAACCTGATTGAAAGAAATAATGATATTCAAATCCTTGATGACAGCAACACTCATAACAGTGACAAAACAATTATATTGACAATCAGGTTATGTTATTTTTAAAATGTTTCCTTTTTCATAACTTCTTTAACACACTACTTCTCCGCTGCGAAGCGTGGTTATTTTGCTAGTGTGAAATAAAATTGTAAAACAGCCTTTGTAGAGTGCTGGTTGAAGCAAGTGCATGGATGAAGGAAACACAATGAGAATCACTGGCTTAAGATTATACCCTTAACAAATCTCATGTGCTCATGACACCGCGATGGGATCAATCCAAGACTGTTTCCTGTCCTGCACCCAGGGCTGCCAGCAAAGGCATTGTTCCTGCCCCTATAACCCGTCACTGGAAGAAGCTGGTATGCAAATGTATGCATCTGCTTAGTATATTTCAGATTTGAAATGCTAGGAAAAAAACAAGGGCAACAAAAAAATGAAGAGCGGAAAACACACTAAACTATGAGGCAACTGCAAAAGAATGCAGGAGAAGATGGGTGAATTGCAGCACAAAAATGCCAATCTAGTATACAAAACGGACGCTTCCTCTGTATCTAGTGGTAATTGTTCCAAGGACTGGCATGAAAAATAATTTTGCAATATAGGTTTGAGTTAGTATGTAATTATACATATAGTACATATGCTGTATACAAATTGTTTACTTGTTCCTTCAAAATGATATAAAGTGTAATATGTAAAACATAACTAATGGGGGCCAATGGGCCAAATGGGGGAAGCAGCTTGATGGCTGAGGTTTCCAGGACTCTAATCAAATCCAATTCATATTATGTGATATCATTCATCCATCCATCCATTATCCAACCCGCTATATCCTAACTACAGGGTCACGGGGGTCTGCTGGAGCCAATCCCAGCCAACACAGGGTGCAAGGCAGGAAACAAACCCCAGGCAGGGTGCGCGCACACACACACACACACACCAAGCACACACTAGGTACAATTCAGAATCTCATGTCTTTGGGCTGTGGGAGGAAACCCACACAGACATGGGGAGAACATGCAAACTCCACGCAGGGAGGACCCAGGAAGCGGAGCCCAGGTCTCCTAACTGCGAGGCAGCAGCGCTATCCATTGCATCACCGTGCCGCCCCTGTGTGATCATCTACTGATAAATTCTGCTCCGTACTTGTAAAATTTTTATTTTTATACTGTATTGAGGATGTGTTCTGTTTATTGAATTGTATTGTATTGACCCCCTTCTTTTTGACACCCACTGCATGCCCAACCTACCTGGAAAGGGGTCTCTCTTTGAATTGCCTTTCCCAAGGTTTCTTCCATTTTTTTTCACTGCTAGGGTTTTTTTTTGGGAGTTTTTCCTTGTCTTCTTAGAGATTCAAGGCTGGGGGGCTGTCAAGAGGCAGGGCCTGTTAAAGCCCATTGCGGCACTTCTTGTGTGATTTTGGGCTATACAAAAATAAATTGTATTGTATTATGCTACCACAATACTTGTTTTGAGATATTGTTTAGGTGCAAGGGACACAATGTTCCCAATAAGGGGGACACCTTATGCTAAGCAGTACAACTTTGCATTGCTTATTTAATGCGGATTCCAGGGCTGTTCATCATAAAATGCCTTGGTTATGTTCGATGTTATGAAATCCAGCTTTTTGAAAACAAATCCCTAAAGCACAATTTTTTGTGTTTTATTTAGTTGATATTGGTGTAAACAAAGGTTTTTAATCATATACTTTCTTTTAAAAATTTGGAGTACTCTTCAGTCACTTGCAGCTGTCATGTCAGTTTCTAATCCGCTTACTCCAGACCAGGGTTGGCGATGTGTTTGGGGTGGTGGGGGCTGTACCCTAGCCCAGCTAGCACTGGGCACAAAGCAGCAACAAACTCTGGACAGGGCAGTAGTCCATCTCAGGGCAAACACACACACACACACACACACACACACACTATGGCCAGTTCACCTAACCTGCCTGTCTTTAGACAGTGGGAGGAATCTGGACGACACCTTTGCCGACATAGGGAGAACATACAAACTCCACACAGGGAGGATTCAGAACGCAAACCTTGTCTCCGTACTATGAGGTAGCAGTACAAATGTCACAAGAAATGTCATTTGAAATTTTGATTTGAGTTTATGCAAGCCATCAATTGAGATTAAATTAATGCTTATATTTTAGCTGACTCAACACTGGAAATGATCCTCAGGTATGAATTGACTGGTGAATGAAAATGTGGGTAATTTCAGGAGGTCTAGTTTTTTAAGAGAAAAAATTCTTCTGGTCAGTGAAGTCTTCTTAATCATTAAAAAAATTATCCTGACCCTGTCTACTCTCTCATACCCAATCAAAGATTATTTGTAATTACCTCTATTCATATAATTAGTTGTGGACCTTATTTGATTATCAAATGATTATGTACCTGCAGCAACACCTTGACAAACAATAAGCCCACCAGAGAAAGCAAACATTCAGCCACTTTTGATCTGATACCTTTATATACATTGGAGGGCATATCTACATACCACAGTTTTTTAAACAACCTTCCAGAGATGAAGCCATGAGGCAACACTCAAAGCTAAAGTCTTAATTCTCAAAGCATTTAAAACCTTTCTTTCTCTCCCTTTTCCTCCTGCTTGTCCAAGCCCATGGCATCTTCTCAGTCGTGTGAGAGCGTGCTGCAATGCCAATACATACACAGTGGGATACAAACCTGGCAAATGTGATAACCACATTTGTAAAGCTGTGTAATCGGACTTGAAAAGCATTTGACCTTAGCAACCTCTGTCTGCTGATCTGATTAGTTGGAGTGTAATTGAAGAAAGAACCCCAGTTTCCTAAAGGTTTTCATGCTTTAAATGACCCTTTATTCCTAGCCCCCTACTATTATGGGGTTGATGATGTGGGACTTGTAAAAGAAAAATGATTTTCTCTCAAAAAAGTAAAAAAAGTCAGCCAAAGAAAGAAAATGATGTGTTTCAGCTTTGAATGCACTCACCTTAAAGTAGTTGAAAAATAGCTGATGACTGGGGGTTTGCTGACTGCAGTAAAGAAGTAATTCATTGCACAAGATTTACAGCTCCACATGTCTACTACATAACACGCTGTTGATATCCTAAATTCTTTAATGTGAAAGAAAAATACAGGCTTAATCATTTAAAACAGCAAGTAACATTTAAGGGTATAGATCAATAGAAAGGCTTGAATGAACCTCAGAATACCACATCAATATGGATTATTTTAAAGTCAGTTTTAGCAGTGTGATTTTTGTATTCAAAGCGTTGTTTCATTAAGGGGCATGATGGCACCACAGGTAGCATATTATTCCTGTGTTCACACAAGTCTCTTATATGCTTTTAGTTACTGTACAGACTAAAACATAATGAATAAATGGGTAACATCTCTGTGCCCAGCTGTAATGGAGAGTAGAATTATACTCATGAATGAAGATAAGTGAACTAAGTTAAGGACTGCACAAAAAGCTTTTGCGATCATTGTCTATATTATGTCTGTAATGGGCGAGTTTGAACTGGTTGCTTAAAAGAAAGAAGCAGCTTTTTGGCAGTAAGAAAAACTTTCTCAACTCACCACATGCCAGCGCAGAACCAGAATAAACTTTCCTAGCCCTAGGATTACAGTTAGAAGCTGGGTTGATGAAAGTTTCAAGGACATAAATCATGCCTAAACAGGACTGGAGGAAGGCCATACCTGAAAATAACAAGGAAGTCGCCTTACACTGTGATGTCTCATTGGCCCAAAGAGGTACATCAAGGAAGCACAGGGCAAACATAAATTCAGGTCTCTGTAATTCCATCCATCCAGTGGCAACGCCAGATCAGTGGCTGGCTCTCTCTCTCTCTCTCTCTCTCTCTCTCTCTGTCTCTCTCTTCTCTTTTCCAGCATCCAGAGACCACGCCAGATTAGTAATCAATTAGCTTATTAAGAAAAATATCTACCATATTACCTAGGCATATTGGATGTGTAGACTTCTAGCAAGAAAAGCTACTACCCATCCAGGTTGTATTACAATACATGAATAAAAGTATAAACCTTCTTTCCTGCTTGTTTTGGTACACTATCTTGTCACCCCCCTCATATATATATTTAAAAGAAAGGGTGCAGTCAGCACTAACAGTGACAATAAATAAAGCTACAGATTGCAGCATACAGATAGCATCTTTGTGACTGGCTGGTAAGAGTAAACATAAAAGAGCTAAACTTGTAATTTGGGGCACTTTGTTCAGGTCTACATAATAAGTGAGAATAGAGTCAATCCTAGGACCCTTCCATGATAAAACAAACCAACTAGAGGTTGATTTTGTTGCTTTGTGCCTGAAAAAAAATGCCCAGGTTTCTACAATCCTGTATGTGAAACAGTGGTTTTTAAAAATATTAAGGATATAATATATTATATGAGGCATCTGTTAGTTTGAAGTGCTTTGTGTGTGTGACTTTATGTGCTGTATTACTCTCCTGTACCAGATATGTGTTCTGGTTAACCTTAATAGTCGGTACTGTAAGGTGAGCAGTGCTATTCCTTGCCTTGTTCATAGATCCTCCAGCCCTAAATGTGTTTAAGTGGGTTTGAGATTGTTATGTGATCCATGAATTAGCAGCGCCAACCAGTGCACCACTGTGTCCCCCTGTACTGAAAACATAAAACATAAACTATAAGTTAATGAATGTCTGTAAAATTAATATTATTTGGAATGATAGATTATGCAGCCTTTATTGATATAGTTTAAATAAATATTCAAGGAGACATCAAGAACATTACGTACAGGCAGAATGTGCATTTACATTTTGGTGTTGGAGTTCCGTTTTACATTCAAAAAAACTGAATAACCAGCCACAGCCATGGTTTTTAGTTCAGTCTCTTCTGTTTATTTATTTATTTATTTATTTATTTATTGGCAATAGTCAGAATTTGAATTTAGTGAGAATATTTTTATAAGAGTGGAAACAGCAAGAGATGCAGGAGGGTGAAGCTGTCGTGAAAATCAATGTTTTAAACTGTTTTGAAGATCCAGAACAACTTCCCTGTGTTTCATAGTTATATATTGGTTTTATTGTGCTGTAGCAAAGTCTAATTAGGTTTTGTTTTCACACATCTTCCTATACCTCTTCAAAAAGCATAGTAAAGCACTCAAAAATGTAAAGGGAATCCTGTGTAAGACATCACCTGGATTGTGGGCCAATGGACAAAAGTGACACCTCATCACAACATACAGTATACAGCTTAGATAATTAAATATGCTCAATATACTCTGCAGTAGCTGTTTAATTCTCAACACTACTACAGTGATTTAACAGTGCTACATTTTTATTGTAGTATTTTTAAAGCATTTAAAATTATTGCAAAAAATATCTAAACAGTAATAGTATGGTGATTTGACCATTAATCCAGATTCAGCCTTAACACATGAAATACAGGCTGACAGTTTCATACTGTATGCAGGGATATAATAGGTAAGCATAAACAAACGCATAGCACCAGAAATAAGCACTCTTTTTGCACTTTTGTGCTACTGCATTAGCTTCACGCACAATGTCATTTTCCCACTTAGCTGTTCACCTAATTTGGCCTGTTTTGCTATTTATCTTAAATAAACTTAGAAGACTTACAGTAGTCTAAAGTGTTTCATAAGAAGAAGCAAAAAAGGGCAGAGCTATTAATCTTTAAAGATTGCCATACCATTTGTAATTCTGATATCTCCTCTTACTTACAGACTTCATTTCTTGGTATTCTTGGCAACACATTGCTGATGAGTATAATTTCCAATGAAGAAACAGGTGTTCTCTTGTTCTGAGCTCTACACCTTTAATAAACAGACAGCAGGGTAAACTCTTGTTTTATCCAGACTTTATGGTCTCCAGATTTTCTCCCAACCATTCAGATCTTCCCATTTATCTATCATGTTGCCTTCTTTCTGTATAATAATGTAGCTCACTAAAAACTGCTGGCAAGTGGCTATAAGAAAATGGGACCATTTACAGACTTTCTTTTATAATATCATAAATTATATATAGTACATTAAATAGTAGTATAAATATTGGAATTATGTTTCAGATACAATTTTTCATCTTAATCAGTGCAAAAAACAGTATACATTATATGGACAAAGTAACTATTATTTTTTAACAGAGAGCAGCTACAGCAGCTCAGAGCAGCTTGCTGAAGCCCAGAAAAGAAAGTAAGGAACTTTCATTTGTAATCGTGACAAACCTTCAGGAGAGGCTTAAAGCAGAAACTATAATTAAAATGCCGACAGATATTCCAAATTTTCAGTCAAATTATCAAGTGCTCCGTGTGCACTCCTCTTCAGAGTCTCTTGCAGTATTGCCTTCCTCTCTCTGTAATGTTTACTTTGCTTCACTGCCCGCTGCTTATGCAAGCGTATGATAGATGATGGATATCATTCCACCCATGTTCTGACCCACTTGTTAATTTCAGGTTTTCGGGAAATCAAAGTGGATCTAAATAAAGGGATGAGCATGAGACACAAACCAGCCATAAACCCACAAATCACTCTCTCGTTTGCTGTCTCCTCTTACTATAGATATATCAAGGGTTGTTTCATAGAAGAATTGAGTTGCTTATACACACTTTCAAATGAAGGCCCCAACCTGTGGATGTATGCATGATTGTTTCCATTTGTTTTTTATTAAATCAACCCAACCTCTGAACCCTACGTAATTTCAATTTATTTATAACCTATCAAAGTAGAGTATCATACTCAAAATTGTTTTCTTAGACTAGTCAAGGTTTAGTATAATGCCATCGACAGTTGTTTCCTTCTTAAACAAGAAGTCAAAGAGCTGTTATAATTTTCAAAGATACTTCAGCTCTTGGCTTTCCTAATTCAAGGTGATGAAATACTGGGTCATCATGATGTGCAGTGAACTCATCTATACTAATAAAAGGCAAAGCCCTCACTGACTGACTCATCACTAATTCTCCAACTTCCCATGTAGGTAGAAGGCTGAAATTTGGCAGGCTCATTCCTTACAAGTTACTTACAAAAGTTAAGCAGGTTTCATTTCGAAATTCTACGTGTAACAGTCATAACTGAATCCTACTTACGCACATATATACGGCCATAGCCTGCAGCTCGGTCGCCGTGTGAGGCGGAGTTGCGTCCCCCATCACCAAGCCTTCCACGTAGTTGGCTACCTGCCTATATTGCATCCTCCATCCCCACGCCTCCCACGTAATTGACTGCCTGCCCATATAAGGCCATCCGTCAGCAGCAATCCAAGCTGTGAGGAAAAGTGTCAGATGTCGTGGTACATTTTCTAATGTAGCTAGACGGAAACAACTGTCGCTAAATACTCGCAGAAAAATCCACAAGTTAATAGACACGCTGTCGCTAAATACTCGCAGGCAAATCCACAACTTCATAGAGACGCTGCCAAAAACGAAAGAATGCAAGAAAGCAGGAAAGAAAGAAAGCAAGGTAAAAACATGGAAAGAATATCTTATTTATAAATGGCACAAATATATTAACATGTACTTAACCTATATTACAACTATATACACATATAAATTACCCAAATACACCCAGACACACACAATTCCTACAAGTTCCCCAGTCCTTTATCTGAACTTTCTTTTAAAAGTTTATAATCACACGGCCTGGGAAGTCTGCAGAGAATCCAGCGACCAATCCTGATGTGCGCCGCGGACACGTTTACTTAATTTACATGTAAAGAAGCGGTCTCACCGGCTCAGCGACCATTCCTTTACTGAAGAATGAAGTCCGTCTCACACGGGTGACTCTGCGTTAGCGTCCGTCCATGGCCGACGCCCGCTCCACAACACACAAGTAAAGTCGTGAGCTCCGAATATCCCATTTAGGTTAGCAGGCACCCCTTCTACGTGCACCCAACCGTCCTTATTACGGAGTCTTCCTTGCTTTACCACTGGTTATGTTACTTTTAAAATGTTTCCTTTTCTTTTTCATAACTTCTTTAACACACTACTTCTCCACTGCGAAGCGCAGGTATTTTGCTAGTATTTAATATTTTCAGGCCATTGCTTGAATTATTTTCTTTTTCACACTAAATACACACAGTGTTGTATCCTTTCCTGTCATGTAATACCAGAGCCTAACTTGTTTTACTGTGAGAAAAAAGATGATCTTCTACCTTAGCCTCCCAGTACCTGCACATTTCATAAGATACGATCCATATCTATGTTGTACCCCCTTCTTCTTTTTTGAGTGCTGCTAATTTCTTTTGCTAGAGACAAGCTGACACAGCAAAAACAAAAATTCAGCCAATTTCTAATGCAAAGAGATGTGACACATTTCAACTCATACTCTATGTAGATACTCAGATTATGAAAAAACACTAGAATGCTCGATAAAATAATATGCAGTTACCTAATGATAGATCTAAATAAATGGATGCAGATTAGGGTTTACCAAAAAAGATTTGTGCTTTTTGTTTTGTGTCCTTCCCTTTCATGTTTTGTGAATAGTAACAACTAAGAGTAAAGAGAAGAGGTTAATTATTTAAATAGTTCTACTTTATAGCTTCCTAAAAATCAATCAGACCCAGCTACACTTGACGGGGGGCACTTGCTAACCTCCTGTATTAAGCCCCCATGACATCTTGAATTTAGGAGGGCAAGGAGGAAAGGAAGTGCAGCAGAGATGCTGATCAGGGAAGTCTTCATGGAGATTGTGAGTTATTTCATTGGTTGAAGTGGTATTTTTAATTAGCTACACTCATTATTAAAAACATTTTGACCAGCGTTTAATGCACTAACCTTTGATTTAGCAGCACTTAATATGAAAGAACCTGTGGTGGGTTGGCACCCTGCCCGGGATTGGTTCCTGCCTTGTGCCCTGTGTTGGCTGGGATTGGCTCCAGCAGACCCCCGTGACCCTGTGTTCGGATTCAGCGGGTTGGAAAATGGATGGATAATATGAAAGAACTTGTGATGATTTATTAGGTTTAGTAACAAGAATGTTGCTGTTGCATATGGATGACCTTGATGGCTTATGTGCTTTGTGGTTTTGTGTAATGTTTTACTAAACATTTTTCTAAAATTATAATCTAAGCACCAGTTAACATCTTTTGTTTTTATATACCACACAGTAAACTGTTAACCTGGTAACAGAGTGCAGTAAAGTCCAATCATCCAGTTTCTGTAGCAGTTATTAAAACCCAGCATCTGGTTACCCTGGCAGCAAATTTTTACCAAGTAGCACTGCACACTTCCTCTTTTACTTTGTGACGTAGGAGGCAGCGCAGCTGCCTTTCATTTACTGTAAGCATGCAGCATCAGTATGGCCATTTTAGATCATTGCTGAGAAGTGCAGGAATGGGCCACAGTTAACACATCACTGTGTATTTTAAGACACCTGCAAAGCTGTAAATATCATGCAAAAAAGAGGCACTGTAGCACTTCTCAATGTCTTTTTTTCTGCTATCAGCTTTCAGGTATTAAAGAGTTGTTTTTAAAGTTAGATTTTTTTTTTTTCTACAAGTTTGTGTGATGCTGTGTGACAGCAAAGTCTTTAGGTAAAAAAAATTATCTGTACATCAATGAGTGCGTTTACATGTGCTTTAATAACCTGATTATTCACAAAAACTTCTAAAATGCCATGTAAACACTAACATTGGCAAGATAAACCAGGTTAAAAGATTTCTTCACAAGTAACTTGGTTATTTGGGATGCAAACCCTTAACTGGTTTACAATTAAGGATTTTGTAGTCAGCGCATGTGCATTGCACTCTTTTTGCCTGTGCATGTATTAGCTTCACACATGCTTTCAGCAGCCACAGGCAGCAGTGTCCTCAAGTTAAATATCCTGAGGCAAGTGCTCAGATGATCACATTATTGCTTCTCCTGGTTAAAATAATCTGTTTTAATATTTAATAAATTGCTAAGTTTATGTGATGAACTGAACATTCAGTGCTAAGCTCAGTTGCAAATTCTCAGGAGCAGTGTTGCAAGTAATGCATTAACAGCGTAGGACAAATTGGGAATTGCCATTCTGCTAGGCTTTAGTGACAAACTAAACTAAAGCATTTTTTTAACACAATCCCTTCATTTCAGGGGCTCAAAAGTAATTGGACAAATGACCCAAAGGCTATTTCATGGGCAGGTGTGGGCAAGTCCATCGTTATATCATTATCAATTAAGCAGATAAAAGGCCTGGAGTTGATTTGAGGTGTGGTGCTTGCATATGGAAGATTTTGCTGTGAACAGACAACATGCGGTCAAAGGAGCTCTCCATGCTGGTGAAAGAAGCCATCCTTAAGCTGCGAAAACAGAAAAACCCATCCGAGAAATTGCTACAATATTACAAGTGGCAAAATCTACAGTTTGGTACATCCTGGGAAAGAAAGCAAGCATTGGTGAACTCAGCAACGCAAAAAGACCTGGACGTCCAAGGAAGACAACAGTGGTGGATGATCGCAGAATCATTTCCATGGTGAAGAGAAACCCCTTCACAACAGCCAACCAAGTGGACAACACTCTTCAGGGGTTAGGCATATCAATATCCAAGTCTACCATAAAGAGAAGACTGCATGAAAGTAAATACAGAGGGTGCACTGCAAGGTGCAAGCCACTCATAAGCCTCAAGAATAGAAAGGCTAGACTGGACTTTGCTAAAGAACATCTGAAAAAGTCAGCACAGTTCTGGAAAAACATTCTTTGGACAGATGAAATCAAGATCAACCTCTACCAGAATGATGGCAAGAAAAAAGTATGGAGAAGGCGTGGAACAGCACATTATCCAAAGCATACCACATCATCTGTAAAATACAGTGGAGGCAGTGTGATGGCTTGGGCATGCATGGCTGCCAGTGGCACTGGGACACTAGTGTTTATTGATGATGTGGCACAAGACAGAAGCAGCTGAATGAATTCCGAGATGTTCAGAGACATACTGTCTGCTCAAATCCAGCTAAATGCAGTCAAATTGATTGGACGGCGTTTTTCATGATACAGATGGACAATGACCCAAAACATACAGCCAAAGCAACCCAGAAGTTTATTAAAGCAAAGAAGTGGAAAATTCTTGAATGGCCAAGTCAGTCACCTGATTTGAACCCAATTGAGGATGCATTTCACTTGTTGAAGACTAAACTAAAAATAAAAGGATTTTGTTAAAAATGCTTTAGTTGTCTCACATTTTTATGCAATCTTTTTGTTCAACTCACTGAATTAAAGCTGAAAGTCTGCACTTCAACTGCATCTGAGTTGTTTAATTTAAAATTCATTGTGGTAATGTACAGAACCAAAATTAGAAAAAAGTTGTCTCTGTCCAAATATTTATGGACCTAACTGTATATAGCATTTTTAATGTAGGTAGATCATTTTGACCTGGTCATTTTAAAAGTAGCTTGCAAGTCGAAAAAGTGTGGGCACCCCTGGTCTAGTCTGTCTATGTCCTGTCTTATATTATCCATAGATAGAAGTGCAGTTATCATATTTCTATAATTCTTGTGTTTTTCAATAAATTGTATTATTCTGTTTCTTTAAACGAGTGTGCTTCAGTTACTTGTAATTGAGTGATGCAGTGGCCAGCATTCATACCGTGATTCATTGTTGGCTCAGGTAGAGGATGTTAAAGGAGGATGGATGTTATTTACTTCACAACACCTGAAGGACTAAATGAATAAAACACAAGGAAATTATCACAGGCTTCTTGCTTGCTTTCAGATTCACAGCAGATAACATCTAACTCTCCTTTATGTAGTTTAATGACAACTGAGTCTTTTGCCGAAGGAGAACTCCAATAGCGTATTTGCGCATGTCAACTGAGGTTTTTAAGAAATCAGGTTTCCTTCCTTAACCAGTATACTTATGTTATCCCTGTGTTGTGTGTGCATGTAAATGCACTCAGTAGTTGCTTAATGAATGTTTAGTCAGAGTGTTCAATTCTCTGTACGGAGAAGATGTGCAGCTGGAAAGCTCCGGTTTTATGAAAAAGGATAATAGTTAAAATTAGGTATAATTTGGAAATACAAAAATCGTACAAAATAAGAAATTGCCAAGATGGTGGCAAAACACTTGTCAGTCATTCTTCACAATACCAGGATACACAAGCTTTAAATCCAAGCCTTGATCACCATGTGTGGAGTCTCCATGCCCAACCCTCATGAGTCTGATGCAAGCAGGATAGGCTCCTACATCTCTGACCCACTACTGGTAGACATAATTAATAGATAAATAGACAGACATTTTAATTTAAAATTTGCAACCCCTAATATTCTTTGAGCATATTGCTTTTACAGTACAGCACAGTACAGTACAGTAGCTTTGCAATAGCAGTAATTTAATTCCAACTCTCTGGGGGAGTTTAATCAGAGTTCTGTGTGATCTTAAGCTGGCACATAGTCTCCGGTTTAGGGATAAATTCAGCACTCCATATAGTAGCAGTCTTTGATCACTAAACATGAACCCTGTGGTTAATCATTAGTTGTCCCTTTCATACTAAATACTGGTACTGATGTCCCCCTAATCTGGAGCAATGCTAGAAAAAGTCCATATCATAGTATATATGTGTTTGTATGCTGGCATGGGTTACCAATGGCAGATCTGTACTTGACCCAAGTGAGGTCTAACTAGTAACATGGTGAGGGTGGCAGCAAAATCACTGTCTAACAAAGCAGCCTTATAAATAATGTTCTAAATTTAATTTATGTTCCTAAAAAAACTGACTAGTCTAATATATACATGATCTTTGCTGAAATTAAGATATAATGATAATAATAATTTCAGTTTACTCTGTCCATGCCAAGAAAAAACAATTATTATCTATCATGGTTTAACTATGGCTCCACCTCTTTCTTCTTTTCTTTTTTTCTTTTTTTTTTATTAATTATTTTGTTATTGAATTAGTTTTTTAATATTGCATTTAATATGTTTATTTTTTTACATTTTTCACAATGTAATTTAGATTTCTTTTTGTATTGTTTGGAATTCATATTGATGTAGAATTGATTTCAACTATCCATCCTTATATCCTCTGAATGTGTTTATCCAGCACAGGGCTCAGAGTCAGCTGGAGCCTATCCCAGCAGTTATTGAGTACAAGTCAGGAACAGCATCTCGGTATGGTGCCAGCCCATTGCAGAAATGTACTTTGTTATGTATTTCTTTGTGTCTTTTTTAGAACTTTTTAAATTTTTTATGGTCACTATTTGTAGTGCAGCATTAGATATCACCAACATGACTATTTAAAGGTCAACTCCAATGGTTTTCAGGTCATCAAAGAAACAAATTGTTGGTGTGTATTATTCATTCTGCCTGCTGTTTTTAGGACAGAGAAAGACGTGACAGATACCTGATTTGAGATGCATCAGCTTAGTCCTGAAGTATTTACTGTAGCTATCCTGCTCCCCCTTTAATTACGTATCTAGAAACTTTTACATCCTGCTTGTCTTTTGACTTTTTCATCTTGATCTTCTGGTTTTTATAATTTTTTGTATTCTTGTTTATTGGTTATTGCTTTGGGATTTCTATTCTGGTCTTTCTCACTTTATTAGTTGCTTTTTTAGGAGGCTTTTGATCTCTGTATTAATTTTGGGTAATTTTGTGTATTTTGAATTTTTGACCTTTACACCTTAATTTTTGGATTAGTTATTTATTTTATACCATTTCTCCATTATAACGAATATCTTTACAACAAAATTTTCATTACAACAAAGTATTTTTATGGTTCTGACAGCTTCCCCATATTATACGAATCGATAGAAATCTCGTTACTACAAAGTACATTCAGCAGATACTTTCATTACAACGAAGTGCACAGAAGACCTTGAAATGCCTAAATGAATCATCCACAGAGCAGTTAGTTCTAAGGCCTCAGCTCAGTTGTGCACAACTATCCCCAAACAGAAACACTGTAATTTTTTTTCTTTCTTTGAACTTTCCTTATACTGTTTTTTTTTTTTTTTTTTGCCTTTTTTGTTTCTTGTGGTTTTCAGTGATACCTTTTGCTTATTGCTCGTCAATATTTGAAAAACACGGAAAAACGATAACAGTTCATATTAGAAAACATTTTTTTGCAGCCCTCAATTGTTGCAAAAAGAAAAAAGACATTGCCAGTGAATTCGGAATTTTGCCATCGACGCTGTCAACTTTCTTCAAAGACAGAGCAAAAAAAGAAGAAAAATCTGTGGTTGCAAACGTATGTGAACTGCTGCATTTGAAGACGTCAAAAAAGCCGTTTTTATGTAGTTCAGTGATGCTCGTTCAAGAAACATTCTTATTAATGCAGCACTCATTCAAGAAAATGTGAGGTTTGTAAACTCTCTTGGGACCTCCCCCAACTAGACAGCAAGCCGAAGAGCGTCCCGAAGTGCGATCTCCGCATCTGTACGGGGCAGTAGCAGGCTCACAGATATGCTGTGTCTCTCCACCAAAGTAAACAGAAAAGATCTCGATGGGTGGTGCAAGGTTAGGAGCACCTAAATTGTAAATGCAGATACTGTAACAGGATAACTTGATCACTGACCTGGCCACGATCCTGCCTGACTGCTATGTCTGTGTATAGCAGAGTGGCAGATCACGCTACAATAAATAACTGTGCCATTCCTGTGTCAAGCTGAATAAAGCTGGTTTTGCTAATGTACTGAGACTAAGCCTTGTGTTTTGGGGTGCAAGATAGGGACTTATAACGTGACCCCGATCTTTTATGATTTGCTTCTGTGGCGCTTCACTGCAGCAATGTGAGCCTCCTATTGCTCTGCCCCAGCAACGGACAAACAATGTTCCACAGACGCTGCAGTCGTGCTTCAGGACTCACATCAGCGTGTCGTTCCTGTTGGGTGGGGAGTGGGGGGTCTCAAAAGAGTTCAGAAACCTCACAATATGAAGAAGAAATAATGATTCGGCTCCTGACTGATGACTGTGCTGCTCACAACATGCTTCCACATTCAGATAATGTTCGCTTTGAATAACTCCCACCCAATTGCACGGCAGTGCTTCAGCCATTGGATTTGGACATCATTCACACCCTGAAAGTGTATTATCGCAAGGAAATGCTGAGAAAAATTCTCGTCAGCATAACTTGTAGGCAGGAGGAGATTAAAAGTAACGCGAAAGAAGCTATTGAAATGATTGCAAACGTGTGGGCGCAACTTAAAGAAAGCACTATATTAACAAATACAGAATCTCATTACAATGAAATATTCATTACAACGAAACATTTTTTAGGTCCCTGGGAGTTCGTTATAACTGAATTTTACCTGTATATATTTTAGAGGTTTTGGCTTGTTCTTTGGCTGCAGATTTTCTCACCCATTTGGAATGTATTGGCTAAGCCTGTTTGAAATTCTGAGTCTACGTTTTGAGTCATATTGTAGTTTCAGGCCTTTTTACTAATTTTCTGGGCCCAAACTCACACCACCATCCACTCAACACACAACATCAAACAGTTTGTCAAACAAGAAGCAGACTTATAGAGAAATTCTTAATGAGCCTGGAGCTCGTTAGTGTCATCAATCAATTCATAGTCGGTAGTGACCAGTAGAAAATTATATTGGGACACCTTAGCTAAGCGAACAAGCTCAGTGAACTGAATAGTTTCCAGTTGTTTTTCAGATTTGTTATGTTTTTAAATTTGTAAGGTTTTAACACAACTTTTAATTTAAGAATATTTGGGACATGCTAATATTTTCACTTTTAATTAAATCAGTCTATAGCAATTCCATCAAAACCTAGAGTTGTATTGTTAATCATTTATTTTGTTTTGCTGTGTCTCTGCCTCCTATGCTACTCATGTTGGAAGAGTTTATTTTATGAAACAAATACAAGTCTCGTGCAAATAATTCAAACTGGTCTTGTTATTATTCTAAACAGCACATTGTTCCCTAAAAAACTACCGCCTACAATACTTTTCAACACGTTTTCAAAACTGTTGCTCCAGTCAGTTTTTAATGCTTTATTTAAAAAAAGACCTCAGTGCTGCTGATTCTTTCAACATGAATGATCAGACTCTGAGCTAAAGCAGTCAGTGTTGTAAATGGTAGGCTACTGAATGTGGCTAAACTCTTTATGCTGTAGTATATGACTTCTGACAAGTCAGTGCCCATGCCTATGATACGATATGTTTGCTAGGTTTACGAGTAAAGTGAATGGATAAAGAATGGAGCAAATGTAAAGAGTATTTATTCATCATCCATTTTTACATTACCCCATTAAAGGAATCACCGATGACTGTTTTCCTACCTTTGACATGATTTATCCATTGTCTGACACTGGTAGCATCCACACAGTTGTCTCTATATGCACTTTTAAGTCTTGCAAAAATGTTAGCTGTGGGACTTTATTTATTTATAAGAAATTCAGTTGCTGCACATTGTACAGAAATGTAAATGCAAAGCCCTCAAATTTGCTCGAAGTCTATACAAATCAGGGTATTATGTAAATTCAATTTTTCTGATTCATTACCATTTGATCCTGATCCAGCCGTAGTGTAAATCTGCCTAATATCTCACTGCTTGAGGCGACAAAGATTTGCAGATAACATAACAACCTCATTTGTACAAAGTAGGATAGGACCATCTCTACTATGTATTACAGTTCCTATGTTTGTTCTGTAACTCCTTGTCCAGTTGTGAGGGAGGCCACTTGGTAAGTGATGTATATGGAGCAGTGTGGCAGAAACAAGAAACTGTAATTAAAAGTGAAAAGAAAGCAGGCATAGCTGAAGAGGAAATTAGGTCAGGCAGTCAGGTTAGAGTCTGCTTTATCCCTCAGGCATTCATTTTTAAATTTCATACAACTGAAAACAGAATGTTCTGAGACATTGCATGCTAACTGCAATTTAAAGTTTGCTGAATTTGTGTCAAAAAAAATATCAGACCAGATAAAAAATTGTGAAAGCCCAAATTAATGAAAGTTAGTATATACATAAACATATAATGTGTCATTCTTGTGCAAAGTAGAGAAGAGAACAGCAGTAGCCCTGGATATTTTTTTTCACCCCTAGACAGCAATTTGTTTTACTGCTGCATTTTATAGACCAAAACATAGAGTCAAACAATCCACATATATAGGATCCAATGTACAAATAAAAGGTGGGCAAATAACTTAAATGAATGAAATAGTTCTTTAAAATCAATCTGAAAAAAGTTAAACCTCACGAATAATGGTGCCTCTTTGACTTTTTGTAACTCCTGTGTAGGTTCACTTAAGTCTTTGTAAAATTAATAGCAGCTATGAACTGATGAGGCAAATTCTCCTCTGAAAGACCAAGTAGACAAAGATTTCTTCTCAAACATGGACTAAAGTGAAACCTTATCATCCCCTTGTATGGTAGTGAAGTATGGAGGATACTGTTTAAAATGGACTATGAAGTGAGTCCATAGAAATGTTTCATTTTGAATTTTACAATGTGCTTTAAGAAGCAGGTGAGTTCCAAGTCTGCACAACTCTAGCCTATCACCATGATAGACAGCTCTTTTTAAAGGAGAATCAAATGAACATTAAACTGCTTCATATCACTGGTAAGAATAAAATATGAGCTATATAAAAAGAAAAAAAATCAATATCGATATAGAAGTGTATCACAATTGTCATTGGATCACTAAAAAAGTCAATAATTTAGAGGACTATCAGGCTATAAAAAATATATATGGGCTAGAATTGTGCCTTATTAAACTCGAAGATCCAAAGGAGAGACAAAATATGCCATTGGTAAACTGTGACTCTAATTGCTTGCTGGTATTCCATTCCTTGTTCCATCCTCCAGTGTGAATGAACTCCTACACAATAAATGTAATATAGCATGAGAGACATTGAATACATCCCTCAGATTGCACAGAAAAAAATTGCTACATATTCCCAAAAATAACACTATTAACAAGAAAAGCATTTATATGTTTATTTCTGGTTTAGGTATGTAAACCCGTTATTGCTTTTTAATCATTAATGCTTTGAGGAAACATGACTTATCATTTTGGTTATAAAGCCTATGGATTTAGATTTGTAATGACAGGGAGAGAAAGTCAGAAAAATAGAGATCATGTCAGGATGCAAAACCATAAGTGAATGACTGTGAAGTTAGGGTTAGGAATGTTGGATTTGTATGGAACCTTAACCATATTTATTTTCAAAACCAGGGTGATGACGAAGTTGGTTGGGATTGTTCTGTTCAAGACAGGAAGTAAATTCTGACTTGGCCGTTTAACTTGTACATTTCTTTCTCCTATGATATATACTAATTTTGCTGTTTATATAGACTCAAAAGCAAAACCCAAAAAAAGGAAGTGATAAAGGCACAAGGGTTTTGTTTTGGAAGGAGAATCTTGAAACCAAGGACTTCAGTGAACAGTGTAGATAAGCTTATTGACTTTACACGTTAATTTGTTTTGTTGTGGTATATGGGGGGGTGGATGTCACATCTTTGGATAACAACATTTTAGTCAAAATGTTTACCTTGTGACACAGTCATCCCTGGAAAATTTCTCCCTTAATGTCAGCAAATCAAAGAGTCTGTTTACAGACCTCATGAAGCAGTAGGCAGATCACACTCACATCTACATCACAGATAGTTACAATCCCCGTTGACCTAACCTGGACACAACACATCTTTGCTTGCATGAAGAAAGCTCACTAATGGGTTTACTTCCTCAGACCTTTGATTAAAGCCCAGGTATCGCCATTTGTGCTCAGCAATATGTACAGATAAACAGAGTTCACAAAAGTTTAATGTTTAACATCTTAATTAGATGGATATAGTCCTGCAAGGTCAGACTGTAACCACTGTATTGTGATGTACACTCAGTTCACAAATATTATGTTACCAATTTGTAGAACAACAACAACAACAACATTTATTTATATAGCACATTTTCATACAAACAGTAGCTCAAAGTGCTTAAGCAAGAAGCAAGCAGTGAGTTCGAAACCCCCTTATGTGATCTCAGAAATGCCTTTAAATGCAAGCTAAGCAAAATTATATGAATTAGTATCAAGAGTACATTCTATAAATACTGTTCTTCTGCCTTATCCAACTAAATATAGATGTAGGTTATGAATGAATACACATATGAAAGATCCTACCAGGGTTTATTCTTTCTCAAACGTGGCTTCTTTCTCTTTAAAACAAGTACATTTAAAAATGACAGCAGGAGACAATTAAGCTAGAAAGGAAAGAACAGTACAGCATGTAATGCAGATTACTTTTTATATGTTCGTTCCTGTATTGTTTGGACTTTAGAAATTATTGCAAGATCATGTGGAAGTCAGATTTATCATGGTGCTATATGAATAGGGCAGGACAGCCTTGCCATTTTTACAATTCTCAGTGACTATTGGTGTAGGTAGGTGGGAGTGAAGTGTGGGGTGAATTAATGGCAAAAAGAAAGAAAAAATTACAAGAAATCTTCAAGAATGGGCATGGTCTGCAACAAAGCCACTGTGTTTGGTGAAGTTACAAGTTTGCAAAATGTGATAGAGGCTTTACTTTTCAGGTTTTTTTTTTGTTTGTTTTTTAAGTTCAGGTCTATCATACAGAGATGGCATTTGTGTGCAAGGTGTGAGGGACATTTATCTTGTGAGGAGTAAAATCATGGCAGAGATGAGGTAGGCACAGAAAAACGGCACAAGGAATTTCCATCCTTCTCTTGGTGAAAATAAATCTCAGTCATGATATTCTTCTAAATCAAAAGCATAAAAAAAGCAACATGTAATGTTCGCTGAGCGGTATCTATATAAACAGCACAATCACAAAAAAGATAATTGTTCGACAATGCAATAATTTAAAATTAGAAATTAATATGTTTCTGCTACAATCTATAAATATGTCAAATTACAGCACTGGGCTGTCCTTTTGGGTTTTCAGAATGATCTCCTCAAATAGCTTTTTATAGTGAAGTCTGTAATCAGGCTCTTTTAATACTGTACCTGTATATTGTGTGGGTGTACATCAGCAGACGCCACCTCCGACACAAAATGACACAACTGAGGGCCAGGTGACAAGTGCGATTTATTAGATAAAAATAAATGGTGTGACACAGAAGGAGATGGTCAAACCATAATAATCCTAAGGCCTATGTCATACATATAAGCGATCCTGTGTAACCGAGGGATGTCTGCTCTCATATCCTCAGTGTTAAGCATATACAAAACAATCCTTAATACCACCCACTCTGGCTTCTTTTTGCCTGCACTCCACACCTGGTTCCAAACTTACAGAATGTGCCTGCAGGCCTTTTAATCTATTTCCTGTTAGCAATTCTTGGATCATTTCCGGTCAACTCAGATCTGTCAACCTGTAAACCTTGACGGGTTCTTAAATGGATTCTTCCAGACAGCCCTTCAATCCTTCAGGCTTATTTTTCTATAAAATACCTCGGCAACCTTGCAGGGGTCGGAATGCCATAGGCAGTAGGAGGACAGAAAAGATCCTGCTGCTAAATCTCAGCTTGGGGAGCTTGTGTGTTATTTAGCTTTGTCCCCCACTGTACTTTCACTAACTATTTACACTCAGAGTCAACATTGGTATCCCTGTCAGGACTAATTAAAATCGGTGCGCTGTCCAGGATACCATCTGACACATTATGATGCTGCTGCAGAGAAGACACCTTTTGGCGTTAGATAGGCTTACATGTGGCTTTTTGATGTCTGCAGACTGCCATAAGAAATGCAGTGTAGTTCAATTAATGGCATTTACAATGAGTTGCAAGATGCTTTTTGAATTTTATATGTGTATATTTTTTTTTTCTAACTATATTTTGCAGAACCTAACAGGTTGCTATAGCTTTGATCAGTGTATGTTTGAAAGAAGAAAGTTAAAAATCTAACCATTTTTAAATATAATGATAAAATAGTTACTTTTGAGGGTTATTAGCCCAGCAGTCATATCTAGATGTATGATTACATGATGTGAAATGAGCAATGAAGTATGATTGTGGCAGATGAATTACAAATAACCTTTTGTTTCTTGCTTATTATACAATATATTGTGAATACATCTTGAAACAATGTACAGCTTTGCTTTTGAAAAGTTTTTGCTGTCTTGGTATTGAGATGAATGAATTCTGTAATATTGTATAAAGTATAAAATCAGTATCTGAATTGCCTCATTTACGACATACTGTATGCTTCTAAATTTTATGGCTAGCTTATTCACTGAGCACACGACAATGGTGCCAAAGCCAATGATCTCTGACATGCAATGGAACAGTTTGCAGGTGAGTGTAGCGCAGTTGGGAGGTGAATTAGCGCCTTCAAATCTGAGGTCGGGTGAGCAGTCTGGTTTATGAGTGAGGATAGGGGTGGTCAGTACATTACCCAACAGATCAGGGTAGAGGCAACAGTTTTGTAAATGTTGTACTGGGTCATTGTAATCCAGTCTTCATCCCAGGTCTTCACCAGGGGTCAAAATCTCTGTGTGCTAACTGATGGAGCAACAATGTTAGCACACTTGTTGAAATGAGATTCCTGCTCAGAGTTGCTCAGCTCACTAAACATGATAGGATGTGAGGACCTCACATTTGAGGTGGTTTGAGCATAAAATGCCCATTGGCACCTAACATATACTTAATTATTGGGAAATCTCCATACAGTGGTGTGAAAAACTATTTGCCCCCTTCCTGATTTCTTATTCTTTTGCATGTTTGTCACACAAAATGTTTCTGATCATCAAACATATGTAACCATTAGTCAAATATAACACAGGTAAACACAAAATGCAGTTTTTAAATGATGGTTTTTATTATTTAGGGAGAAAAAAAATCCAAACCTACATGGCCCTGTGTGAAAAAGTAATTGCCCCCTGAACCTAATAACTGGTTGGGCCACCCTTAGCAGCAATAACTGCAATCAAGCGTTTGCGATAACTTGCAATGAGTCTTTTACAGCGCTCTGGAGGAATTTTGGCCCACTCATCTTTGCAGAATTGTTGTAATTCAGCTTTATTTGAGGGTTTTCTAGCATGAACCGCCTTTTTAAGGTCATGCCATAGCATCTCAATTGGATTCAGGTCAGGACTTTGACTAGGCCACTCCAAAGTCTTCATTTTGTTTTTCTTCAGCCATTCAGAGGTGGATTTGCTGGTGTGTTTTGGGTCATTGTCCTGTTGCAGCACCCAAGATCGCTTCAGCTTGAGTTGACGAACAGATGGCCGGACATTCTCCTTCAGGATTTTTTGGTAGACAGTAGAATTCATGGTTCCATCTATCACAGCAAGCCTTCCAGGTCCTGAAGCAGCAAAACAACCCCAGACCATCACACTACCACCACCATATTTTACTGTTGGTATGATGTTCTTTTTCTGAAATGCTGTGTTCCTTTTACGCCAGATGTAACGGGACATTTGCCTTCCAAAAAGTTCAACTTTTGTCTCATCAGTCCACAAGGTATTTTCCCAAAAGTCTTGGCAATCATTGAGATGTTTCTTAGCAAAATTGAGACGAGCCCTAATGTTCTTTTTGCTTAACAGTGGTTTGCGTCTTGGAAATCTGCCATGCAGGCCGTTTTTGCCCAGTCTCTTTCTTATGGTGGAGTCGTGAACACTGACCTTAATTGAGGCAAGTGAGGCCTGCAGTTCTTTAGACGTTGTCCTGGGGTCTTTTGTGACCTCTCGGATGAGTCGTCTCTGCGCTCTTGGGGTAATTTTGGTCGGCCGGCCACTCCTGGGAAGGTTCACCACTGTTCCATGTTTTTGCCATTTGTGGATAATGGCTCTCACTGTGGTTCGCTGGAGTCCCAAAGCTTTAGAAATGGCTTTATAACCTTTACCAGACTGATAGATCTCAATTACTTCTGTTCTCATTTGTTCCTGAATTTCTTTGGATCTTGGCATGATGTCTAGCTTTTGAGGTGCTTTTGGTCTACTTCTCTGTGTCAGGCAGCTCCTATTTAAGTGATTTCTTGATTGAAACAGGTGTGGCAGTAATCAGGCCTGGGGGTGGCTACGGAAATTGAACTCAGGTGTGATACACCACAGTTAGGTTATTTTTTAACAAGGGGGCAATTACTTTTTCACACAGGGCCATGTAGGTTTGGATTTTTTTTTCTCCCTAAATAATAAAAACCATCATTTAAAAACTGCATTTTGTGTTTACTTGTGTTATATTTGACTAATGGTTAAATGTGTTTGATGATCAGAAACATTTTGTGTGACAAACATGTAAAATAATAAGAAATCAGGAAGGGGGCAAATAGTTTTTCACACCACTGTATATATTAAACATTTTTAGGTTCATAGACATTTCAAGTCATGTACAGTCTCTGTTTTCGTCTACTTAACTGCAAAAATTGACTTCTGGTTAACTAAGTAACTGAGCTTGAAAGCACTGGCCACCGCCTTATTATATACCTTGAAAGCAATGAGTACAAAATCATTTTTATGTCTCAATAACTTTGTGTTTATAACTTTGCAATTTTTATAAATCATTGCCTGGTGCAGTGAATGTCATAAACAGCTTTCACTTAACAGTCAGCTTGTCTTAACAATAAGGCACATTGAACTATTTTTGCATCCCATATATATATATATATCTGTTCTCAAAAATCTCTCAAATTCAGTTTGAAGGGACTACCAGTATGTTGAATAATTCAGGAAACATCCTGTACAGGCCACCTGTCCATCGCAGGTGACAAACACACAATATAGAGTCCCCAGTCCAACTTGCCGCATTGAAAAATTGAGATATCTGGAGGAAAGCAGACCTTTGGAGAAAATGCAAACTTCACACACACACTACAACTGTGCGCAGGGTTCTAACCAAGGACATTAGATCCATGATGCAGCAGCACTAATCACTCGGCCAATATAGCACATTTTGCATTACAGTAATTCATGCTGTCTAGTACTTAATCTTGTGAGACCTGACTAAATGAAATGCTTAAATCATAATTTTACACAGTGTATCTGAAATCAGAGGATGACCTTTTCTGGGTTTAAAAGTCTTGGTTTTATTGGGCAGAATGGTCTGTTCTCATCAAGACTGTTCTAATATTCTTCAGTCATTCCCAGTGCAGCATATAAAAATATTTTGCAGTTTTGTATTTAATAATGTATTTGGCTGAAGGATAAACATTATGTTTTTAAGACAAGAAAAAATAAACTTTACAATCATCACAGCATCGTTTTGCTTTTAGAGTTTTATAGTTCTCATACACTGTAGAATGAAAGTGAAAAAGGTGAACTTACCATATTAAATAAAAATATTAGATGAAGTGAAAATAGTGTGTTCTTGGAGTTAGTACTCTACCTGCTAAACTGCTTATTTACCAGTTAGCTTTTTCCTTGGAGATAAAGAATTTCTGAATTGCCTTATGGGAAACAGACTAAAACAAAAGAAACATCCAAAAAAGGCTACAGATAGTAATAATAATGTGATATTCCAAGTTATTGCTAATATACTAACAACCCAATTGTGCTTCACTCACTCTGAATATGGAACCAATATAGGAAGTATTTTAAGATAGAGAAGCTTTTATCTGTGGCACCTCTGCATGAGAACCACCTTTTTCCACCCTCTCAAACGTATGTAGTTTTTAATATCTGGAAAACATTTGGGATTAAATCACTTAGAGATCTGAACATAGACAACGTCTTTGCATCCTACGAACAATTACATTCCAAATTTAACTTTCCAGCAACTCATTTCTTTCACTACCTTCAAATTAGAAACTTTGTTAAACAGAACCTGCCCAATTTTCCTCACCTCCCACCTCCCTCTATGCTGGAAAAAATATTGATCAGTTTTGAGGACTTAGACAGCATTTCTGTAACATATAAAACCATTTTACAGTTCCACCCTTTCAAAGATCCAAGAGGACAGTGGGAAAAGGATCTCTCACTCAACATATCAGAAAAGTAGTGGAAGTTAGCAATGCACAGAATTCACTCGAGCTCCATATGTGCAATTATTCAACTCAATATTATATCTTGAGCACATCTCTCTCGTTTAAAACTGTCCAAAATGTTTCCAGGGCAAGATCCAACCTGCGAACGCTGCAATCAAGTCCAAGCCTCACTGGGTCACATGTTTTGGGCCTGCACCAAATTAACATCATTCTGAACCAAAATTTTTAAATGCCTGTCAGACAGCCTTGGTGTCACAATTTCTCCTAACCCATTAACAGCTGTGTTTGGTGGGCTCCCAGATGGGCTTAAAGTGGAGAAAGTCAAACAAACTGTGATTGCCTTCACTACACTATTGGCACGCAGACTTATCTTGCTCAACTGGAAGAATCCTAACTCTCCTCTTTTAAGTCAGTGGGTAACTGATATATATATAACATATATTATTTGAAACTGGAAAAAATTAAATTCTCATTTAGAGGATCTGTGCAGACTTTTTGCAGAACTTGGCAGAATCTAATCAATAACATTTTAGAATAAGCTCTTAAAGCACTGAGGAAGCAGATATTCTCCCCGTTTCTTTTTCTTCTCGATTTATCTTTATTTACTTATTAATTCATCTATTTACTTATTTTTACTAGCTTTAAGTTTTACTCTGCTGGCCATGCTCTCTTTCTCAGGGTGGGTGTTGATTTGTTTTGAATCCTATTTTTGTAAAAATTGATGTACAGTTATCCCTCGCTATATCGCGCTTCGACTTTCACGGCTTCACTCTATCGCGGATTTTATATGTAAGCATATCTAAATATATAACGCAGATTTTTCGCTGCTTCGCGGATTCTGCGGACAATGGGTCTTTTTACTTCTGGTACATGCTTCCTCAGTTGGTTTGCCCAGTTGATTTCATACAAGGGACGCTATTGGTGGATGGCTGAGAAGCTAACCAATCAGAGCATGCAGTTAAGTTCCTGTGTGCTGAATGGCTCAGCGACGGAGCACTGAATTCAATTCCGCGGCGTTAACCAGGAAGTCTCATCTCGCTCATTCAGCATCAACGTGTTTCGCTGTGTAAAGAGTTACCTTTTGTGCTCTTTTGTGCTTATCTTTGTGCGTAGTCAAGCCCTTCATTATGGCTCCAAAACGATCTGCTCCTGCTACTGCTTCAGGGGCCATGCCCAAGTGCCAACGGAAGATGTTAACGATTGCCAAAAAGGTAAACGTTTTGAATATGTTGAAGGAAGGGAAAAGCTACATCATTACTGCATCAATGAGGCTACGATTCTTTTTATTTAAAAAGTAGGAAAGGAATATAAGATCAATGGCGACGGTGTCCTTTTAACCAGGGTGCAAAACGAGTTGTAAGTGGATGTAATAAGGCAGTAGTCCGGATAGAATCTGCTTTAGGGATTTGGATTGAAGACTGCCGGAAGAAGAACAACGGCGGTGCTACACAGTCGCCTGTAGAGGCTCCTTTACAAGAGCTGTAACGCTCTCCTTTGTTGTGCAGTAAAACTAAACTCATCGTTATTGGACAAGTCATCGTGTCATTGTTGGTGAGTAACCATAATTAATTTTCTACTTACAGTACTTAGTACATGTACGTTTAGTGTCACTGTACACACATTTACTGTATACAATTTTTCTTGCATTGTACGTATTTATTGCTGGTGGCCTGTCTATCGTAATGGCTGTAACATATGTGATATCGGAGACTCTCGATATCTTTAAAATAATATTTAGGTTTTACTGTATATAAACAGTGTGTTTACATACATAATTTCAATGAATCTTACCTAATATCTAAGAGAGTACAAAGGGTTTATGCTGTATAACTGTGCGGGGAATATTTATAAACAGTGTGGGAGAGTTTATAAGGGCTTAAAATATATAAAAATGACCATACAAACATATGGTTTCTACTTCGCGGATTTTCACCTATCGCATCTGGAACGCAACCCCCGCGATCGAGGAGGGATTACTGTATTTGCATGGAATGTTGTGTGGTTACAATAAAATCAATAAAATTATTAAAAAAAGGATAGTAGTGGTTGCTATAATCTGATATGATTTAGTTGTCAGTATCTGTAATGGACAAATTGACTTTACATTTTTTTTTTTTTATTTTAGCAGTTTGGTTTTATGTACTATACATTTGTCAGTATACTCATTGTACAATTTTCAGTTTGTTTGTTTTTTTTTTAAATTCTTGGATGTATAATTTCACTTTGTGTACAACTTTTATTAAAAGTTGCCCACACTAGTGCACTTACTTAGTTGGACCAATAAATCATTAAATATTACTACTGTAAGTTATTTGTTAGCAATGATTGCAATGTAGCATTTATGTTCCACTACTGTACTAATGCTTGTGTCCTGCTAGCTAATGTTGTGTGGTCTCATGCCACATTTACTGATGTTTAAATTTAAAACCATTGAATTTTATCTTTTGTGGCTTCATGGATAACAGTACAAAATAAATACAGTAAAATCGTTGATTTTCTAGGGAGTTATCTTACTTCCTGGAGATGGTAAAGCAATAGCAAATGCCCCCAGCGCTGTCCTCTTTTATTTGGAAATTTGTCATTAATACAGCATGTAGGACAGAAGAGCAGGGAACTTTGTCAAATACGCACATTCTCCCCATGTTTGTGAAGGTGTATCTCTGGGTATTCAAATTGTTCTTCCATATCTTCAACACTGAAATGGATGACATGTTAGAAAATGGATGGAGAGATGTATGGGTTATACTTGTATGAATATGGGCCAGATGGTGGTGCAGCAGCAATTATTAATGTTTTATAGCACTAACATCGCCTGTATAAAGTTCCTGTGTCTGTGTGGGTTTTCTTCAGGTATTTTGGTTTCTTTTTTCAAAATAGCTGAGTATGAGAGATTGTATTCTATTATAGATTGGAATCCATTTCAGGGTTGGTTCCTGTTTTGTGTGAAACACTACCACCATACCTTTTGCCTCTTCCTCACCTATTTTTATGACATAAAGATCATAAAAAGGATCAGATGCCTCTCATACAAAATGACATAAAAATGAGTAAACATGCAGTAACTGGAAAAATCTAACAACTAAGCAAGTAAAAAGTACTCTTTTAGGGTTAAAATAGAACCTTTCATAATATGCAGCATTAAAAAAGTAGACTAGAGCACACACAAGTAGAATGCTTGTGTTTAAGGTAATTATTTTTTTTAAAATACCATTTATTTATGGCTGGTCATGGATTCTGAAACACATTAAGGCATAAAATGAGTTAATACTTATAAGTTCTGCATCTTCTATGTGCAAGTTGTGTGTTGGACATAGTAAGATGGACTTTTTAACTCAGCCTCTGTTGATTTTGAAACAATATAAAGCAGCTTGTAACAGAGCTTAGCAACACTGGACTCCAGCTTTAAAACTGCAACCTGCATTGGTTTCAGAGCTTATTTGCAAAGACATGGATTTTGTGGCTTTTTTTAACCCAATTTTAATGAGGAAAATGAGACTGCAATTGGTACAGTATATGATTAATAATTATGCATGCTCATTATAAAAAAAGAGAATGTACAAAATCACTAATTAAAAAGAAATACAGTAATCAGCTGCCCCTTTGCATGGCCAGTTATTGTGTGTTGTGTCATGCAAATTGGTACATGTGTTTTGTCAATTATATTTTTTGGCATAACTGAACTTTGTCAGTACTTAATCAAAGATAAAGACCATGTTTCCTGTTTATTTTTCATTTTCAATGTAACAGTTAATATACTTTCTTATCAATGCAGACATAATTTACAAGAAATGCAGTTCATTCCTGTTGTAAGCAATTTGCCCTGCAAGTTTTTTGTGTAAATATAATTTAATATTAACCACCAATGAGGAGCCTGAATTCTTTTGATGCCCTTCATCAGTATATGCAGTTAGGTGTGGGAGATGTGCAGACAGCTACAAAATAATAATTAGGAACAATTATAAAGAGCTAAGCAGACATTGGCTTATTTAGTCTCACCAAGTTCCATTAGCAACACAAGACGTCTATCCACTTGTATGATGATTTGACTCTTGCTTTTAACTCTTCTTATTAGTTCCTGAGTCTGACTATGATTTTTGTCTTATGTCATGGCTCTGGTTACATGACCTTTTGGTTTCTCATTCTATTGCTCCATGCCTTGTCTGTGGTTATTGGTTCATGTCCTGGGCCTTATTCTGATCTCATTCTGTCTCCTGATTCTTTAAATTGACTGTCATCCCATTCAGTTTTGTACAATTTGACAGAGTCTCAGTTTATTTTTCTTAAAGACACATTATAGCTCCACATGCATCACCATCATTTTCCTTGATTCAAGTGACTATATCACATAAGAATTTGGAGAAACATGAAATTAACTTTTATTGAATTTAGCCTGTTTCATCACTTAATACTTGATTCTTACACATTACATTAGTTCAATTGAAGTAAAAATGTTTTTCTGCTGATTTTATTTTGTATTCATTACTTGAATTGTCTTGTTTTAGTGTCCAACAGTAGTCAGCCAGTATTGATGGATTCCATTTGCTCTGGTACTGATTTTCCATTGTTGCAATGTCCCGGTGAAATCTTTCACTATGTTTGTTACTGAGTGTATCAGAATTAATAGGAAAGAAATCAAAGTGTGAATACAGAAAATGTATTTTTAGCAATATGTTGCACTTTTCTTGGTTTTGTATGCTTGTAGCATGTGGTCAATCATCAGTACAGAGTTTAGTGCTCCGTAGATGGCAAGAAATTTGATGGTTTTTCATGAGATTTCCTCCAGCCCCACTAGCAGATCTTCAAACTGTTTGTCAATGATGACATGTCCAATTTCTGAACCAACAAAAATACCTTTGTTAATCTTTGCATCAGTTATTCATGGAAACATGTCTCAGGTATTGAAATGCTTCACTCTCCTTATGTATCGCTTACACAGAATTTTTCATTAGCCCAAGTTTTATATGAAGAGTAGGGAAAAACATCTTTGCTGGGTCCACAAATAGTTTATGTGCCACACCATTCTGCCCTGAAACTAAAAACTTATTGGGCGGCCAGTTCTCTTTAATGTAACGGATATCCCATTCGCAAAAGAAACAGCAGTACTTGGTATATGTTAGCTGCAATGCTACTAGCAGTGCCACTACCTTCAGATCACCACAAGTGTTCCAGTTGTAGTTGTTGGACAATATAGTTATATTTATACTGTAATATGATAGGAAATCAAAAATAGGCGACTGCACTATAATAATACATGATCAGAAAATTTAAAGATCATTTTTATGATCAGCAGGTCAAATTCCATAAGATTCCTCCAAAAGTGTTCAGGAAGAATAATGTTTGTTGTCCCATTTTATTGTTGATTTTTTGTTATTAATTAAATACACTTGCATATGAACACATTATCGAACTAAAACATTATATTTTGGTAGTGGCTTATTCATTAAGGTACTGAAATGGTATCCTATCAGTTTTATTTTCTTTTTCCTGCAAGAAAAGTTAATAAGAATTAAACACATTTTCTGTCTTAGTCCCTGCATGATTTTGGATGTTACTGTTTTCTCAGACTGAACATGGACTTACTCAGCAGAAATTTTGAACATAAATGGTTTGAGTAAGTATTTACTGAGTATAGTAATATAAAAATAGTTCAGTTATTTGCCATTTAAGAATTACAGTGACACAGGTAAAGCCGTGTAATATAGAGCTATCAGTATATTAATTATTATACCACTTGCTGCTTTCTATTAATGCATACAAGTGTGTTGCCAAAATAAAGCATATCTGAACATGTAATATTTAAAGACCAGTAATGGCGCACTGCACGTGAATACACTTGACTTGAGCATTCATGGTTTTCATCCTGTTTCTCTGTAAATTTAGCATTCGTTTGCTCAGAGGTTGATGCGCTAGCTGTTTTCTGGGCAGTTCTTCTTTTCTCCACCCTAATGGCCCGCTTCTTCTCTTCTTTCGTCTGCATCTTTTCTTGTTAAAACTGATTAAGTCAATGTTTGTGTTGCAATTACTTGGTACATTTTCCTTAATTTTAACTTAAGCTGGCACTTAAGTCTGCAATCTGCCTCAAGAATGATTTAAGATATGAAGAGGTAGAGAAAGTGACGGTGAAGGTGGTAGGGAATGAGAATGGTGCCAGTACGCATGTGCCGCATGGCCACCCTGCTCACTGCTGCTGAAAATTGATTCTACAATAAAATAAAATAAAAAGAGGAATAACCTTGGAGGTCAATCATCACCCTGAAAGTGGATAGTAGACTTCACGTAGTATATGTGTACCAAATTTCAGGTCAAGAGGCCAAATGGTTTGCGAGCTACAGATTTAAAATCCTGGACAGACAAACAAACAGCCACAATAGCGTATTTTATAAGAAGATATCTTGAAAGAGTGCTGTACTTGTGTTGAGAAAAGTTTTAATCTTTTATCTTGAAGCTAAGCCCATTTTAATCCTGACATTGTGAGAAACCCTGCCCCAGTTTTCTTACACATAAAAATGTAGTTTCAGAGTGCTTATGCACACACAATGCACTTTTTATTTTTTTAAATTCATTAGTTTAACCTTGTCTATGAGAGTGGAAGTGTGGAATACACCTTTTTAAAATAAATGTTCATTCTATTAACCAACAGAAATTGTCATCCACAACAAAAGGGATGGGAGTGTTTGTGTACACGTTGGCCCCCTGTACTTAGAATGGTTTCTTGCATTTCTTGTGCAGGAGTGGATAGAAACATGTTTGAATCACTGTTTTTGGTATAAACTCTCTAAGAAGAAATAATTCCAAATGGAAATTGCTCTGTTTTTCACCAGATTTACAGCTAAGATAGGGTATGTCACAAATCATTTCAATGATGTGCTTGCCGACTCATATAAAATTAAGTGTTTCAATTTCTTTCAGCAGTTCCTCAGTTTATTGCACTCATTTCACACTTTCAGTTCAGGTCATTCCAAGGCTAACTAAACACCACTCTTTTCAAGTATGAAAGCACAGCAGACTCCAAACTGCCTTACTGCTTGACACAGTGACTTGCCTTGAATTACTCTACATTGGTTATGGCAAGTGCACTTTGAAACATATGCACTAGATACACATTTTCAACCAATTAAACATTTTAGCTTGCAGTATGCTATATTTTGTACTATATGCAAATTTATATCATCTTTTTCTTTTTAATTTTGAATATTGCCTATTTGTTTGCAGTATGTCTCATGAGCCTTTTTGATAACCTGATTGTGTAGTATAAGATCTAAATGCAATGATTAGTTAGATACTTCATGTCATTTTGTAACAGGGGTTAAATGCAGATGTGCCAAGGAGACATGACTTGGGAGCAAGTTGATGCAGTCACTTTGTTCTGCACAGTATCACCATTAAGTACTGACCTATCTCCCACTTTTGTTACTGTTTTGGTTGAATGAGTCCGCTTCTTTGCAAAGCAGTCTGAATTTGGACTGAAATGAATGTAGATTAGTATTATAGTTAAACATTTGTAAATATGACAAAAATTTTAAAAGAGAAGAATATCTGAGTAGGAGCAGCTTTACGTGTAAAGAAAAGTAAAGTGAAGGAGCAGAGATTAAAAAACTTCTACCTACAGCACAGAAGAAGTGGTGCTGCTCTCAGAAGGGTAGCTGTCTGTGCTGAATCTGCTGGATGATTTTTTGCTTCTTCACCATATACTGTAATCATTATAACACATAAACCTAGATAATGTAATTTATTAAAAAATACAATTAAAATCTCTCTTGAATATTGATTAAACACCAATTCTGGAAAGAACAATTAAGTTGCTTTTTAGCAACATGTACTGTATGTGCAAAGCCATGTTTGCATTTGATGAGATTTTAATATAACGTTTGTTATTCCAGCATACTGTTTCAAACAACAGATAATAACTGTAGATTAATAGAGTACCTAGCTGAAATAGGTAATTGAAAAGTTGACTAATTAACTGTTTATGACATTGTATTACATGTGGGTATTGTAGAAAATCATTTTATAGCTGCAGGTACAGGAATAATGTTAAAAGAATGTGCAATACTTTCACAGTAGGCTGAAAATTTAATATTTTTCATTCATGTTTTCACTTTCCAAGCTGCCTTAATCTAATACGTGGCCTTTATAATGAATATATTATTGGCTAAAAAGATTTTATTTCAGCAGTGCTTTAGTCATTAAGATGTTGAAATGGCATCCAGCTCTTTTTTTTTTACTTTATTTTCCTGTCTGTCTCTGGATATAGATTCACTAAGTCTGAGTGTTGGTACATGAGTAACAGGAGTAGATGTTGTTTACTGAGTACATTAACAAAGAAGCAGTTTAATTATTCACTAGGTTGAAATATCAGTGGTTACACTGAAGCTGTATGAGCTGCCAGTTCGTCAGTTCCTGTACGACCATACTACTATTAACAATCGGCCAAGCATACACATTTTTAAGTGGTGGGAAAACAGGAATTGTTCAAATTGATAGACACAAAAATAAATTAACTTTTGGAATTCATTCTGTTTCAGACATTTACTTTCTACTCTGTGACCTGTTGTGATTGATTACCCAGCTGCATAAACTTGTCAGGGAATCTTCACCGAAAAATCCAAAGAGTAAAATCCACAACAAGATGTGTGTAGGCGGGGACCATTAGAACATAAGAAAATAAGAAATGCGACCATTCAGGAGACCATTCAGTCCATCAACTTGATTTGTTTAGCTAATATCTAAGCTGTCTCAATATCTCATCCAGATTCCTAAAGGTTGTCAAAGTTTCTTCTTCAATTATAGTACATGCATTCTAGTTTGTTTCAGAATCCAACAGCTCATTGCATAAAGATGTGCTTCACACTTTCAGTGCTAAATAGACTTCCTCTTAATTTCCACTAGTATCCTGCAGTACATGATTTACCCTTAAACTGAAAAAATTAATTCAGCTGGATCTACTTTGTCAATGCCTTTAATAATTTTAAAGACCTGGATTAGGTCTCCACACAGTCTACCCTGCTAAAGATTAAACTGGTTTAATTTTCTGTATCTGTCAGAGTAAGGACATGTCTTTAAGTCCAAGGGGGTACTTGGTTACTCTTCTCTGCACAGCGTCAAGTCCAGCCATGTCTTTTTTGTAGCATGGTGACCAGAACTAGGTAGGGACAAACCCTGCCTTCAAGCATGTTGTACCAGAAGTGAAACCTCCAAGAGCACTAGAGGAGAAAAGAAAGAGTACCACACCAGGAGCACTAAGCAGATTCTAAGCAGACGCACTTAACTAAAACAGTGTGTGTATGAGAGAGAGAGAGAGAAACAATGAAGGGGCCACAAGGCTTCTCCGACACTGGATAGATTTAATGTGATCTGGTTGCAAAGGAAGCTATGTCATTCCTTTACAGGTAAACCAGAAAGGATTACAGTCTAGCCATTGTGGAGCAGCAGAAGGTCTCTGATGGGAGTCAATGGAGCTGTGTTGTTCCTTGTATGGATACAATTGAGCAGCTGTCTCAGAGATCAAGCCCTTCATGAGAGCAGAGGTAAACAGTGACACACAAGGCCATTTAACTGGAGATATTTATTTAAATGAAGACATTTAGTGTTCCTGTAATCAAAGATGTCTGTGTCAATCACAGAAGTGATTCTGGGGATTGACTGGCAAAGTTGCTTAAAGCTATTTGAGGCCAGAGGAAGGATTGAGTCTTATTGTGATTTCTAATATTATTCTGTTATTTATTGTTTTTGGTCATTTTTGAGCACTGTTAATTTTTCATTTATCAGATGTTTTATTGATTTCTATCATTATGATTGTGACATGAATTTACAGCTATTTTGGATCATGTTTTTGTTTTGTGATAGCTTTTCTTGCAGCGACCATGTTGTTTTCAGCAGTGATGCCAGATGCTAATCTCATGAACACCAACATCCACATGAAACCCCTATGAAACAGGTGGAGAATGTCTATGAGAACTGCATGCTCCCTCATGCTGTTAGGTGGCAGAATCCTGTGGCTGGAGCAGTAGGGCACTCTGGGTATTGTAGTGCCAATGCACAACCAAGAGCAAGCAAGAGAAATATACCAAGATACCTTTATTGGCAATGTACAGTGCAGTGAAATATCGTTTCGAGCAAGCATATAGATGCCTTAGATAAAAGTATATAAAAGTAGACAATACACTAAGTAAAACATTGAACTATGAGAAGCACAGTTACTATTAACAGTTCCAAACATAAACAGAGTAAACGTAAAGGTAAATATGTTTTCTCAGATGTTCACCTGTGATGCAGTACATGATGACAGACTCTGTGGTGTACCTGTAGAAGTTAACCAACAGCTGTTGCAAGAGTTGTGCTTTCTTCAGGCTCCTCCAAAAAGCTTTCTTGGCCATTGCTGTCGTGTTTGTTGTCTTTGACAGGTCCTGGCTGATGTAGACTCCTAAGAATCTGAAACTCTCAACCGTCTTCATTCTCTCTCCAGTAATGCTAATGGGATGGTGGTTCCGCTGTGTTTCAGTCTCTTGAAGTCTAGAATCCATTCCTTTGTTTTCTTGGAATTGAGTACAAGGTTGTTATTGTTCTAGCTCCAACTCTCCATACTCTTGACCTCTTTTCTATGGCCTGCCATGTCATCATTAGAAATCAGGCCTATCATTGTGGTGTCATTTGACAACTTTATAATATTAGTAACATGGGTAAATTTGTAGTCATTTGTGAAGAGGGAGTAAAGGAGAGTGCTTAGCACACAGCCCTCTGATACTCCAGTGTTCAGTATTATGGATGAAGAGAAGTACTTACCCATGTGCACAGTTTGTGGTCTGTTAGTGAGAAAATCTAATCTAATCCAGTTGGATGCCATAGGTGCTGCCAGGGGTTGCGGATCAGAATAACTGTCCTTATCCAGAGTGAGGTCCACGTGACTCAAAAGCACTTCCTCCGTGGGTGGTTGCTGCGTCTGTAAGTGCTTCTGGCTCTGGCATAAAATGGATCTAATCTTCTTCATTCAGGGGTTCAGTCGGAGTCAATGGACAAAATCTGAGAGAGATCTGGATAGGAAATGAGTGGGGAAAAAACAGGAAGTAGAAAAGAAAGAAAAGTTAAAGAAAAAGAAGACATTTATATTGTGTTGTGAACTCCCAATTGTAGTGGAGGCCATGTCAGGTATTTTTGTAAAATAAACAGTGATTTTAACATGGAACTGTTATGGGAAGTTTTGTCTGAGGGGCTTGGGGCCACTACTTTGTTTACTTAGTTTCTACTACTTTGTCCATGTGCAAGCCCTGTCTGTGGCTGTCATTAATAGAAAGAAAATATATAATACCAAATCTCATGTACGTCTATACTATGCTGCTTAATATGAACATACAAGTCTTTTGTAATCATGCCAGTTTACCAGAATTTTAAATCAGTTTTTATATATCTCACTTCTACTACACCAAAGAAATCAATAACACTCTCCTGAATTAAACCAGAAATATTAACATAACTCATTATAACGGACAGCTGTGCAGGATATGAAATGCCTATTGTCTCATGTAATTGCCAAGCCAAAATATATTTTGAATTTATTCTTGACCTCCTACAAAACTGTAGCTTTAGCAACAACAATAAAATAATTTTGTGTGGACTGCAGAATTTCAGAAACACAAATGGTGACAAAGTGAGCTCTCAGCCTATGACCATACTTTGCAAACCCCTATGTAAGTTCTCTAAAAATCAGTGCTCTCATCAGGACTCTTGGCAGCAAAGCAGTGATGTGTTAGATACCTGAGAACAGCTCTGTTCTTTCTCTCTATTTCATTGTGTTTTGCCACTTGACACCGGGCAGGTTGTTCTCTGAGCCTCAATTAAAGGTGATGGCTCAAAACAGTTGAATGTTCAAGTGAAAAATATTATTTGTTTCTATAAATTTCGGTATAAATTTGCCTACTAAGCTACATATTTGTTACATTGACAATCTTGAAACCACCACCCTTCTCCCACCTTGCAACTAATGTGAGACCCTCAACAACAACAACATTTATTTCTATAGCATATTTTCATACAAATAATGTAGCTCAAAGTGCTTTACATGATGAAGAAAACAGAAAAAAAGACAAAGTAGGAATAAGACAACACTAATTAACATAGAATAAGAGTAAGGTCTGATGGCCAGGGAGGACAGAAAAAACAAAAACAAACTCCAGACGGCTGGAGAGAAAAAATAAAATCTGCAGGGGTTCCAGGCCACAAGACCACCCAGCCCCCTCTGGGCATTCTACCTAACATAAATGAAACAGTCCTCTTTGTATTTAGGGTTCTCTTGGAAGGACTTGATGATGATGGTCATGTAGACTTCTGGCTTTTAATCCATCAATGTTGGAACATCATGGTGCTTTGATTAGGTGGTGGTGGTGCAGATCGCCACCACAGAAAACCGGGAAAGAAACAGAACAGAGAGTAGGGGTCAGTGTGGATTTTAGAGCCGCCATGAATAGTTATTATAATGAATTGAAAATACAGAGTATTAGGATTAACTGAAAATGAAGTTATGAGAAGGCCATGTTAAAGTAATGAGTTTTTAGCAGTTTTTTTAAAGTGTTCCACTGTATTAGCCTGGCAAATTCCTATTGGCAGGCTAGTCCAGATTTTAGGTGCATTACAGCAGAAGGCCGCCTCACCGCTTCTTTTAAGTTTAGCTCTTGGAATTCTAAGCAGACACTCATTTGAAGATCTACAGGTGCCGGTCATAAAATTAGAATATCATGACAAAGTTGATTTATTTCAGTAATTCCATTCAAAAAGTGAAACTTGTATATTAGATTCATTCATTACACACAGACTGATGTATTTCAAATGTTTATTTCTTTTAATTTTGATGATAATAACTGACAACTAATGAAAGTCCCAAATTCAGTATCTCGGAAAATTAGAATATCAATTAAGATCAATGCAAAAAAAGGATTTTTAGAAATGTTGGCTAACTGAAAGGTATGAACATGAAAAGTATGAGCATGTACAGCACTCAATATTTAGTTGGGGCTCCTTTGGCCTGGATTACTGCAGCAATGCGGCGTGGCATGGAGTCGATCAGTCTGTGGCACTGCTCAGGTGTTATGAGAGCCCATGTTGCTCTGATAGTGGCCTTCAGCTCTTCTGAATTGTTGGGTCTGGCGTATTGCATCTTCCTCTTCACAATACTCCATAGATTTTCTATGGGGTTAAGGTCAGGCGAGTTTGCTGGCCAATCAAGAACAGGGATACCATGGTCCTTAAACCAGGTACTGGTAGTTTTGGCACTTTGTGCAGGTGTCAGGTCCTGTTGGAAAATGAAATCTGTGTCTCCATAAAGTTTGTCAGCAGCAGGAAGCATGAAGTGCTCTAAAACGTCCTGGTAGACGGCTGCGTTGACCTTGGACCTCAGAAGACACAATGGACCAACACCAGCAGATGACATGGCACCCCAAACCATCACTGACTGTGGAAACTTTACACTGGACCTCAAGCAACGTGGATTCTGTGCCTCTCCTCTCTTCCTCCAGACTCTGGGACCTTGATTTCCAAAGGAAATGCAAAGTTTACTTTCATCAGAGAACATAACTTTGGACCACTCAGCAGCAGTTTTGTCTTTAGCCCAGGCGAGATGCTTGTGACGCTGTCTCTTGTTCAAGAGTGGCTTGACACAAGGAATGCGACAGCTGAAACCCATGTCTTGCATACGTCTGTGCGTGGTGGTTCTTGAAGCACTGACTCCAGCTGCAGTCCACTCTTTGTGAATCCCCCCCACAGTTTTGAATGGGTTTTGTTTCACAATCCTCTCCAGGGTGCGGTTATCCCTATTGATTGTACACTTTTTTCTACCACATCTTGTCCTTCCCTTCGCCTCTCTATTAATGTGCTTGGACACAGAGCTCTGTGAACAGCCAGCCTCTTTAGCAATGACCTTTTGTGTCTTGCCCTCCTTGTGCAAGGTGTCAATGGTCGTCTTTTGGACAACTGTCAGTTCCCCATGATTGTGTAGCCTACAGAACTAGACTGAGAGACCATTTAAAGGCTTTTGCAGGTGTTTTGAGTTAATTAACTGATTAGAGTGTGGCACCAGGTGTCTTCAATATTGAACCTTTTCACAATATTCTAATTTTCTGAGATACTGAATTTGGGACTTTCATTAGTTGTCAGTTATAATCATCAAAATTAAAAGAAATAAACATTTGAAATACATCAGTCTGTGTGTAATGAATGAATCTAATATACAAGTTTCACTTTTTAAATGGAATTACTGAAATAAATCAACTTTGTCATGATATTCCAGTTTTATGACCGGCACCTGTAAGGTTACGATTTGGAGTGTAAGGTGTCGGACATTCCGATATATAAGATGGATTGAGATTATTTAAGGCTTTGTAAACCATAAGCAGTATTTTAAAGTCAATTCTGAATGACACAGGTAACCAATGTAGTGACATCAAAACTGGATAGATGTGCTTGGATTTTCTTTTCCTAGTTAGGATTCTAGCAGCTGCATTTTGCACTAGCTGCAGTCGATTTATGTCTTTTTTGGGTAGTCCTGAGAGGAGTGCGTTACAGTAATCTAGTCGACTGAAAACAAAAGCGTGAACTAATTTCTCAGCATCTTTCAGTGATATAAGAGGTCTAACTTTTGCTATGTTTCTTAAGTGAAAAAATGCTGTCCTAGTGATCTGATTAATATACGATTTAAAATTCAGGTTACAGTCAACGGTAACCGCTAAGTTCTTTACCTCTGTCGTGACTTTTAATCCTAATGCATCAAGTTTATTTCTAATGATCTCATTATAACCATTATTGCCAATCACTAAAATTTCTGTTTTCTCTTTATTTAGCTTGAGACAATTGCTATTCTTCCATTTTGAAACACAAGTAAGACATTGTGTTAGTGAAACAACAGAGTCAGGGTCATTAGGGGCTATTGAAAAATACAGCTGCGTGTCATCAGCATAGCTGTGGTAACTCACGTTATGCCCCGAGATACTGTAATCTGACCTAACGGATAGCATGTAAATCTAAAAGAGCAGCAGACCCAGAATAGAGCCTTGTGGAACACCATATAGAATATCATGGTTCTTTGAGGTATAATTATCACAATTTACAAAGAATTTTCTACCTGCCAGGTAGGATTCAAACCAATTTAAGACACTGCCAGAGAGGCCCACCCATTGACTAAGGCGATTTCTAAGAATATTGTGATCAATGGTGTCAAGTGCGGCACTCAGATCTAAGAGGATGAGAACAGATAAATGGCCTCTGTCTCCATTTACCCGCAAGTCATTTACTACTTTAACGAGTGCAGTTTCTGTGCTGTGATTTGTTCTAAAACCTGACTGAAGTTTATCAAGAATAGCATGTTTATTGAGGTGGTCATTTAGCTGCATAATGACTGCCTTCTCTAGAATTTTACTTAAGAAAGGCAGGTTAGAAATGGGTCTAAAATTTTCAAAAGCAGAGGAGTCAAGATTATTCTTCTTGAGTAGGGATTTAACTACAGCAGTCTTAAGACAGTCAGGGAAGACCCCCATATCTAATGACGACTTTACAATGTCAAGAATATTATCAATTAGTACACCCAATACTTCTTTAAAAAAACTTGTTGGTGTTGGGTCAAGGATGCAAGTGGAGGATCTCAGCTGAGAAATTATTCTATGTAAATCAGGTAAATCTATCCTGGTGAAAGAATTTAATTTGTTTATACCGGAGTACTGGGGCTTAGGAGAATCCACAATGCTGGGGAGATGTACTATATTATTTCTAATACTATTAATTTTTTTGATTGAAAAATACAGCAATAGCCTCAAAGGTTTCACTGGAAGTATTTTGGAGGCATTTCTTTGCATTACCTGGGTTTAGCAGACGATCAATCGTAGAGAATAAGACTCTGGGATTACTAGCATTGTTATTTATAATCTTAGAGAAATAGCAGCGCCTGTCAAGACGGACTGTGTTATTGTATTCTGTTAATTTAACCTTCAATATCTCATAGTGGATAGTTAATTTAGTTTTCCTTCATTTACACTCAGCTCTACAGCATGTTCTGTTTAAATCAGGCACTCTTTGTGTCTTCCATGGTATAACAATGCTAGAAGATTTTTTAACTGTCTTTTCAGGTGCAACTATGTCAACAGCAGCTCTTACCTTAGTATTAAATTTTTCCACCTTACTATTTACATTATCCTCGCTATTATAGTCAGCACTATAAACGGACTGAATGCTTAAAATGTTTGTAAGTTTTAAAGCTGCTGATGAATCAAAGAAGCGTTTTTTTAACAATATGCTTCTCATGAATGTTTTCTATCAATATTTGTATATTAAATAGTAAAAGAAAATGGTCTTATAGACCAATATCAATGATCTGCTTTACTTCAACTTTTAGACCTTTTGTAATTACTAAGTCTAACGTATGACCTGCTTTATGTGTAGGCTGATTAACGAGCTGTCTCAAATCAAAAGAGTCCAGGAGGTTCATGAATTCTTTTACTTTTGGGTCACACTGATTATTGATATGAAAGTTAAAGTCACCGACTATTAGAAGTGTGTCATAGTTCGTAATTATAATTGACACTAAGTCTGAGAATTCCTCAAAGAAAGACCCATTAAATTTAGGAGGTCTATACACGGATAATACTAGAAAGTGAGAATCTCCATGAATAACAGCGGCAAGATACTCAAAGGACTTGAATTTACCAAAACTGACATCTTTACACTTTAACCGGCTCGAGTAAATGTTTGCTAAACTGCCACCCTTCTTTCCCTGGCGATCCGCACGAGTAAAACTGTAATTGGGAGGCGCAGATTCGATTAAAACAGCCGCGCCATCAGAGCTAAGCTACGTTTCACTTAGTGCGATAAAATAAATTTTTCTATCACTATTAAGATCGTTGATAAAAACATCTTGTTAGTTAAAGCTCTAACATTTAATAGTGCCATATATAATGTTTCAGAGGGGCAGATCTGAATTCTATGTGCGTTATGGGTATTTGGAATAGAAAGTTATTTTTATTAGTGCCGCTCTGTGTGTATTTTTCATTCAATCTATAATCTGTTTTATAGATTTAATAAATTGTTTATCTAAAGGTGTAATTATAATTAAATTATTAGTGTTTATGCCTCACTGACCACATTTTTTATGTGCATTGAGATTAGTTATTAGAGTAGTAGTGTGGTGCACTTTTGCAGAAGACTTTGTTAAAGAATTATCATGTCCTAGTAAAGCATTAGCATTACGGAAGGGGTTAAGAGTAGAAATAGACAGTCAAGAGAGACGAATTACCTTAGCAATGTTTTCGGAGAGGACCCTGGCACCGAATCTATTTGGATGCAGACCATCCCACTTGAAGAAACGCGGCCTCTTCCAGAAGAGGTCCCAGTTATCAATGAACCTGATGTTTTGATTCTCGCAGAAACCTTTCAGCCAGTTGTTTAATCCCAGAAGATGACTGTAGTATTCGTCTAACGAGAGGTAGTGGACCCAAGATGAAGATCCTTGCTGACGGGGTCATGACTCCTTCATGTCTTTGATTAGTGCTGCGAAGTCAGCCTTGAGAATCTCCGACTGTCGGTGCCTCACGTTGTTTACCCTGATGTGTGATACAATAGATCCCACTGTCCTGTTCTTGTGAAGAACCCTTGACTTAAATGCTCCGTTGAGTTTTGGTGTTTCTTACACGCCCTTTTAAACACGTATTTTCATTTTATCTGCAACATTTTTCTCAGTGTAGAAAGCATAGCAAAATACATTCTGGCAGAGTTTGGAAAGTGTGTATATGTGTGGCTAGGTAGTACTTTGGAGGTGCTGCTATAAGTTCTTGGCCTGGTATATGAACACTGGCGAGAGTAACAAATAATCTTCACTTGGATTAGTTTATGGAAATGGTTAAGGTGAGTGCAGATGGCACTGCTTCTGACACCAAATGAGTGGTGTGAGGGGGAACCTGTGGTGTGAATGTGCAGACAGGCAGTGCACAAAGTCGATCAGAGTACTTGGAAACAGCCTTGGAAGATTGGAGGAGTACTGAACGGCAACCCATGCTGGAAAAAGTAGTTTTAGTTTGGGAATAACCTTAATATAAAAATATTCCTTGCTTTTCACCACAAAAACCTCATTTTAGTGAGTAAAACATAAATCAGCCTTATTGATTACTGTGTGCACAGAGTCATGCTAATGCAAATTTCTATTAACTTAAGCATTACGTTTTATGGCAGGTACAAGTACAAAAAATGAATGGTATTGCTGAAATAAAATAAAACTCCTTTATTTCACTCATTTATTACAGGAAAGACAAAGTTTTGCTGCCTTGGTAAATTGGCCACACTCTGTGTCTATAATTTAATAAGTAGATGCTAAAGTCTGCATGTTTAAAAACGGGTGTAAAGAAAAGATGGTCTGGTGTTACGGTAACAACTGTTGAAACCTTACGTTTCCAATCATCTTGAGATCTAATTTCATGGGTAAGAGCAGCAACTTGGCACAAAATCCAAATCGGATCCCATCTCCTAAAGACATGAAGGTTAAACTAATTGGTGACTCCAGAATTTGCATGTTTGAGAGGGTATGTCCTGAGGTCTACCAGAGACCCATCCATGATTACTTCTACTTATGGAATAGGTGTATGCTTATATCAGTTGTGAAATTAAATGAAACTGTTTTTTTAAGTGGATGAATAAACTGATGAAAACTAACAAGTATTTGCTGTAATCCTGAACCTCACATTTATACTGATTTCAGACCAATTTTACTACATTTGGTGATGCTAGAACAAAAGTAATGTCTACATAAATGCAGTTATCATTCAGCAATATCTGCAAATTAAAAATGTACAAAAAAAAAAATGAAAACTAAGCTTTATAAGTACTGAGCTTAGAGTAAATGAGAGCCTCGGCATAAGTAAAAGTTACAGTATATTCATGGAAGTGCCACAAAACAACAAATACATTATAGCTTGCTTTATTCTATTCTAGTCTTCTCTCATATGTAACATTGAATTTAAAACCTCTTAAGTATAGATGAGGCAAAGAGACCACTATAAGAGTGGGTAGAGTGAACACTTTGTGATTTACCATATCTCAGATACAAAAGTAAAAAAGGTTTATTAAATAATTTCTGATGGTAAAAGTTTTATAACAATATTTATTGAAAAAGAGGTTACTTGATTTATTAAACAAGTAGTGAATATTAAGTCTATAAATGTCATAATGTTTGCTACATTAATTTAATAATGATTTACCTAGTATGAATGATTTTGTTGTCATCCCTAATAAGTGTACAACTTTCATTTTTTAATCCATCAAATCACTTAGGAACTTAGCAGTACGTTAGTTATAGAATAGTACTGAAGCATTGTACCAATCAGTTTTATTTGATACGAAGGTTTCAGCATTCTAAAGTAAATGTAAACCAGCGTAGAAATGTTATAGTTAGATTACATTTTTCTAAGATTACGGCTAGTTGTTAATGATCAAAGTATAAGTTATCCAATTGAGCAATTAAGTTTAGGGAGCGAAGCTATATTTAAATCCTCTTTGTGGGTGTGTGTGTATATGTGTATAATCAGATCAGCAAACACAAAAGGTACAAACTAACCTCATTGGTTCTTTTCTTAATGGAGGATAGAATGAAATATTCAAAATCAGTCATATATATTTTACCTGTATCACTGCCCATATTATACCCCACATATTCAACCCTAACAGAACTTCTAATGGCAGGCTGCTTGCTGACTGGGATTGCCTTTTATTTCCAAACCTTTACTTCAGTCCAGTATTACCACCAATAGAATGATTCTCAAAGGCTTCGTCTTGAGCCCTTAGGGGAATACAGCTAGACAAGGAATGGACAATCCAGCCCCTTGGCTCACTGGTTATAATATTAGACAATGGTATTGACTTTAAGCTTTTCATTGTAAGTTATATTTATTTGCATTAAGACCAATAACAGCTGTCAGATATGGCTGGAGGACCAGTGGAGGGCTTGCGCCTTCCCCAGACCATGTGGAGGCGACCGCCCTGGTTGCTGGACCACGGGTAGGGAGCTTGGAAGCTCAACTCTGTAGGGGCCCGTGGTTGCCGCCAGGGGGCGCCCCGCTGCCTTCGGAGCCCTGGACCTCAGCACTTCCGCCACACCCGGAAGTGCTGGGGGGAAGAGGAACAGGAACACCCAGAGTGCTTCCAGGTGCGCTGCCGGCACTTCTGCCACACATGGGAGTGTCGGCAGAGAAGTGTCGGGAAGCACCAGGAGCGCGTCCGGGTGTGGATATAAAGGGCCGCCTCCCTCCATTCGATGGCTGCAGTTGGGTGGAAGAGGACAGAGCTTGGAGGAGAGGAGTGGAGGCGGACCAGAGAAGTGAAAGGCTTTGGACTGTGAGGCCTGGACTTAAGGGGTGATTGGTGCTGAGGCACTGGGTTTGTGCACTTTATTGCATAAATAATTGTAAATAAACGTGTGTGTGGTGATCAACATCATGTCTACCTGTCTGTGTCCGTTCTGTACCCCACACAGCATATATAAGACGATGTCTGGGTGCTTTAAATCTTCAGCCAGTCCAAGCAGAAGTAGTAAGATGCTGATGATCATTCCACTCCCAGGGGTCTTCTTTTCTTACAGGTTCTGAGTTCCCAAATAAAGTAAGGATATTGTGAGCGAGCGGCAGAGAACTCTTTGGCATTTTTAAAAATGGCTGAGAAAGGGAGGAGAAAGAGAGGCTGTCCAGCTTTGCAACTCTCACCCCAACATAACCCTGATAGCAGAGCATATTGACTGTTATTGTCCGTTTCAGCTTCTTACACCACATGAAAATGATTCTTGCATTGGTGTCAAAAACAAAGTTCAAGGTTGGTTTTCTAAGATTCCCAACTAAGTAAGCAAAAGCGTAATATAATCATAAAAAGAAAACTCTGAAGTCCTGTTTAGTGTTTCAACCTCCACAGCATGCACTGCATTTCTGTTCGTTGACAAGACCTCAGGCTAAAAAGTCAAAAGGCCTCTTACCTGAACAGTTTAAATTGTTTCCTGTACAATGTGTAACTCAAATTGAATACTTTGTATGTGTGTTTAGGTTTGTGTGTAACTGTACTATAACTGTAATATTACGGATATTAGTAAAATGTAGTTGGATGAATAAAATATGTGGAAGAGAATTCTAAAAGTTTGCATTTTTTTGTAGGTTTTAGGAAAATAATGTTTATTCTTTAAAAGAAAACATGACCAATGTGGTCATTTGCAGAAATATAGTGCAAAATATAAATTCACATGAGGCCATTATAATTTATTTGATTGCACTCTTTTGTTATTAAAGGTAGCTCCATTTTTAACACAGTTTTCTGTTTTCTTCTTCTCTCCTCAAATTTTCTCGATCCTAACTCATACAGTTTAAGTAACGTGTGCTGATTTTTACAGACCCAGTCTCTGTAGTTTTGTTCTTGTTTATGCTAACGAGTGAATTTAACATTTGTTTGACCCAAATACATTAGATTAACGGTGTTTGGCTGCACAGTTTGTTAAACAAATAAAAAAAACTCTAATCATTTACTGACTTTATTAGCCTGAATCGCTTGCGTGAGTGTATGTGATATTTTGAATCCAATCAGATTACATAAATATATTTAATCAGTGTCAATAAATGTAGTGTAATTATGAACAAAATTAATATTGATACATTGGAATAAAACAAAAAAATGTTTCTAGTATCTTCTGACTTAGTTTATAATGATTAATGTTTTAGAAACATGATAAAGTGTAATTCATTTTCATTAATGGTGACAAAGCTGAAAATAAGTGTCATGCCATTTAGAATGCCCCTTTCTCACATATACTACTAATAATAATTCATTACATTTATATAGCACTTTTCTCAGTACTCAAAGCGCTATCCACACAGGGAGGAACCGGGAAGTGAACCCACAATCTTCCACAGTCTCCTTACTGCAAAGCAGCAGCAGCACTACCACTGCACCACCTATGAGGACTACTGTGATGGCAGAAAAGTTTTTATAACTCCTTGGATTTGTTTCTCGTGTTTTGTTATTTTGCTTACTCAGAATAAAACAAGATGTAAATGTGATATGTACCATATAGCTATATCATCTATAATTAATTAATTGTTAAGGTCAAAGTAGGTGAAAAATTCCGGATTTTTCCATGAGAACCTGACATATCTTGATTTTATAAGTGTATCTTGTGGTATGTGATTTAGTATGTGCACCTTTATTCTTCATGAAGTTCTTCCAGATGTTGGTCACTTCACAAGGGGCGCCTGATTAAAAATGGAATGCATCTATTTACATAACATCTCACAATTAACCTTCTGTCTCGACATTTGAGAGGAGACAGGGTATACAGAAGATCGGTGCAGAATTTCTTTGATGATTAAAAAGCCTAGGACCAGAGTCAGGTCCTCCATTAATAAATAGGAGGGATGCTGGATATGCCTGAAGTCTCCAGAGCATACAGTGTATACTCAAATAGAGCAAAAGTGGCCAAGACCCCACTGAGGATCTTTCCTGAATGCTTTAATTTAATAGACTAAATCAGTCTAATTTCCCCAAGGACAGCAATGTTTATAGTACTTCAGCTTTGAGTTTCTCAGAGAGATTTGCTAGATGAAAGCCAATCATGAGAAAATACTATATGCTAGCACACCTAAACTTCACAAGCTACGTGCACTTAAAGCACCTGACAAATGAATCTGTGGGATAGTGAAACAAGAATGGCGTCTGTCAGCCACAATGCAAAACTGCTAGCTTTGACAAAAACTGGCCAAAGATAATCATCTCTGTATAACATTTTCTTACTGTGAAGGATGGAAAGGCAGCATCATTATATGCAGTACATTTAGATTGTTGAGATATAAGGGACTTGAAAGGAGCCAGGCACATGAAATTCAACGAGAAAAACGGCTTTAGTCTACAGAGACTTTATTCACAATAATATAATTCACAGTTTAAGAGATCAATGATATCAAATGTACAGTAAAAGCAGCAATGCAGTGATTTCAGACATCTAGGGAAGTGCCAATACAAGGCTTACAATTAAATGCATGCGGAAATAAATGATAAATTCTGATCATAAAGGTATCTGCAAGTACAGCATGTATCCAGAAATGACGAACCTTATAGTGTATAGTCCAAGAAGACTGGAATGTGTTTAAGGTTCTGATACAAAGCATTGACTCAAGGGAGATAAGATATTCTGTTTGTGAGTCAAAAAAAACACTTATTATATAACCTTAAGCTTAATGAAATGACTTAATAGACAAGTAAACCCCTCCATCCATCCATTCATTTTCTAACCTACTTTACTTATAATACTTCCTAGGGAAACGGTGATAGTGTGGTTTGTACAGCTACCTCAAAGTTAGTTTGTTGTATGTGGTGTTTGTACATCTCCCTACATTTTCACCTTCTCTTTCTATTAGCAGTTGTATTGTCCTGTCCATTTCAAAGTTCACATTTAGTTTAATTGACAAATCTGAATTTGCTTTTTGTGACTTAATGTATACAAACGTGTGAATATGAGGGTGTCAAGTTATAAACTTTTGCACCTGATGCAGCCAGGAAATCTACGTCCATGCCACCCCAACGGGGCAAAAACATATTTAGAAAACTGCGTAAAAAATGAGTTAGGAATTGTTTATACTGTCAAGAAGTTGTACGTTATCATTGTCATTTCATGGCTTCTTGTCTCTGTGACTCCATGACATAGTTTTTATTCACCATATACAGCTAAAACATTTTGGGCTCTGATTTCTTTCTGGCAGCTTGGTTTACATACATTTTAGCAAAAGTCACAACTATACTCCGTGGCTTTATAGCATTAAAAACATTTTAACGAGAACAGGTCATTCATTCCAACAAGCTCATCAGCCTTCTAGATTTTCCAAAATAACATCGGTTCGACATTTAAAGTTTCCCAAGTTCCCATTTTCTGCCATACTACTCAGTAATTTATTCCATGTGTCTTTGTGTGACAAAAAACTTTCTGACATGTTTGCAGAATTTGCTCTTAACAAGTTTCCAACTGTGTCCCCATGTCCTTATTGAGGAATGTATTTAAGTTACAGCAGGAACTCACTGTACTGATCCCCTGTCATAATTTAAAACATTTCAGTCATGTCACCTCTTTATTTCCATTTTTGAAAAAAGTTCAGGGCCTTCAGTCTTTCCTTATAGCTCATACCTGTCATTCCTGAAATCAGCCTAGTCACACTCCTCTGGACTTTCTTGAGAGCTGCTATGTCTTTTCTCGTCAAAGGAACTTACCTACAGTATGAACACCTCTTCTGAAGATACAACACAATAGTTAATGATATTATTTCATTAGATTACATGGTAGAGATGACTGTTATCTTTGTGGTTCTTGAAATCTTAATTTCAGATTTTGGCTGCCACTCTTTATAAGTAATCTTGGTGTATTATAGCAATTCCACTGTATGCTATTTTTGGCATTCTTCGTTTCTTCGTGGCTTCTTTTTACCCTCTTTTTCAATAAATTAATTTTACATTCACTGACAATACAAAATTTATCAGTATATGTATGTAGTGAGAAGTCAAGCAAAATGACACCTTTTATTGGCTAACTAAAAAGATTACAATATGCAAGTTTTCGAGGCAATTCAGGCCCCTTCTTCAGGCAAGATGTCACTACATTTATAATGGCTAACTCGGTACAACACCCTAGTACTTCAGTATATGTATATTGACATGTGTACCAAAATGTAACCATAAATAGCAATGATTTTTAAAGCATAGTCATATCTTTCACTCTAGATCTTACATAGTGCTTAGCTGTGCCACTTGGCACTAGTCAGTTTTAGAAGCAGTCTGCTAACACATGTGCTTCATTTATGCTCTACTTCTGTTTAATTACTTTTACCTATAATTGCAATTGATTAAGTCTTTTTGGTTTGTACTATGGCTGTCATTGTATTTCTTTGTGTTATGAGATGGAAGATGAGTTTGTGTTCTTAGATTCTGCTTTCTGTGGGATGCACCATGCCTCCTGTTGCATGGTATCATCATCCTCTTTTGATAAACTGTTTTGCTCACTGACCAAATCAATAGCACATTATTGAATTTCTATAGTAACAGTCAAAGAAAGCTTTTCAGGGCTTTGTGAGTCTTTTACTCCTGTGAGGACTGAACTGTTATCCCACTGTCACTCACTTGAAGGCTAGAGGACATCTTTTTATTCACCTCACAGTCATCCATATTCAGAAGGCAATTGCTTAGCAAGAAAAGTGTCCTACTAAATCACCTACATGGTAGAGTAGGGGTAAGCCACCTTAGCTCCAGCTGGGCATACTTTCAGACTGGTGAGATCAGGAACACTCACATGATGACAGCCTCAGCACAGAACATGACCTTTCTGATGATTGTCACTCACCAGCTTGTCACTTTGCCATCTGCCTTAGTGTGTTCAAGGGAGGCAAAAAAGCTCAGTAGATGGGGCTTTAAAACAGATGGTGAAAACCAGCAAGGATGTGCACTGCAGTTGAGTGGTTTACCTTGCTTCCTACCTGACAAATGAATGAAACATTTATTTTTCATTTCTACTGTATTTAATAAGATTGTTAAAATATAAAATCTATCTTTCTTTATTCAATTCTAAAAGAAGGAAGCCTCACTCCAATCAAAGACTAAGGAAGTTTTACAAATGCCAGCCTGTGAGACGCCTGTAGCAACTCAAAAGTACCATAAATAAACAATGACAGTGCAAGCGTCTTACATACCTCATTATTAAGATCACATTTCCCCTTGGGATTAATAAAGTATCTATCTATCTATCTATCTATCTATCTATCTATTGGTTTTGTCTTTAGATTGCATTTTGGGACTTGTTTGCATAGAAGTGCCTTTTTAGGCAACTCGTTTCTGCTTTTTTGTGTCTTTTGCTATATTTTCAATTTTTACTGCTGACTATGCCAAATGGTCTATTGTGAAAGTGTCTGCATAAATCACTTTAACCTCCTACAGTTATTTTTTTGTTGGTGGAAAAGTTAATCCTGGAAATGCCTAAATGGTATTCCTGAGCTTACTAACCTTTTGTACAGGTACCCTTCACAATACTTTCCTCTGACATCCTTTGAAAGGATTTAACACTTAAGTTTTGAATACCTTAACAATGGCTAAGACTAATCTTACTCTTTGTGTTCCCCACTGCAAGGGCTTATTTATAAAGATGCCTTTTGTGAACTCTCTCTTCAAGCCAAAGGTTTTTCTTGGTTTGCCTTTCCCTTGAGAGGTATCTAATGTATTCTGGAACTTTAAAGGAATTTTCAACTTTAAAGCCAGTTTCTCCATTTTTGGGACTGATTTGACCATAGCCTCAAGTTGTAACGTTGGGGCTGGCTGGCTTGAGGTGAGGCTTTTTAGGACAGGCCAGTGGAGATCCTGGCATGCTCTGGTGGCTGATTGTAAGACCTCACACCCTTTCTCGTTATGACCCTGACTCAAAACCATAACAGAACTTAACATAAGGTCAATATTTTACCAATTAGGCTATTTAATAGAAAAGGGTCACTTAGAAAAGACAGTGCTAGAATAATAAGATCAAATGTCTGTACATTTTTATTTATGTGAAGGGTTTGTAATGCACATAAGCAAATGATCTTGAATAGTAATGTCTTAGTCCAGTAAATTGTGTTTAATTAAACATTTGTTTATTTTCCTGTTTTACAAATCTAATATTTAAAATTCCATTTGTTTCTCTAACTTATATAGAGAAAAGCCAAGCAAAATGACACCTTTTATTGGCTAACTAAAAAGATTACAATATGCAAGCTTTCGAGGCAACTCAGGCCCCATCTTCAGGCAAGATGTAATACAGAAACAGAAGTTCCCTGTGTTTATATCCACACACTAGGACAAGAAACAACATTGGTAAATCTTTAAATGAGAAATCTTAAAAGTAAAAAATTAATAGATTCATTTAGGCTAAGATTAATTTAACAAGAGAGAGAAGAACAATGTATGGTCAAGATGTTTGGATAAGATAACTGTCCAACAAAGTCTTTTGAAGTTTGTAATGAGTTTTTCAAAACAGTGGATCTGTAGACAGGTTATCTGTGTCAGTCTGAGAGATGTAAGCAATCCTCATATCTGGCCATAAAACTCTTGTCTCTATTCAAGCCATGTTGTAAAGTATTGAATTTTAGTATGAGTTTAACTTCCCATTCTTTTCTCTCTTGCTGTGTTTTGAAGTTGCCCATAAGCACTGTGACTTTAAAGTCCCTCTCATAGTGTCCATGGCTGTTGAAGTGGACCGCTAAAGGAACATCTGTGTTGCCACGTTTAATGTGGAACCTGTGTAAATTCATTCCCTGGTGGAGTGTTTGTCCAGTTTCTCCCACATAGAGTGCAGTGTCAGGACATTTCATGCAGAGAATTAGGTAGACAACATTAGATGATCTGCAGGAAAAAGATCCCTTTATGTGATGTTCAGGTCGGCAGTGTGGTATAACTATACGGTCTGTATTGTAGATGTGGGCACACGTTTTACATCTTTTCTGTAGGCAGTGAGATGTGTCATTTTCTGTTGGTTCACTTAGGGAGCTTCGGACAATTAGTTGCTGAAGGTTTGGTGGTTGTCTGTATGCCAGGAGGGGAGGTTCAGGAAATACATTTTTCAGTGTTTGGTCGTTGTTTAGTATTGGCTGAAGTTCTTTTATAATTTTTCGAAGCGTTTCAAGATGTGGGTTGTAGGTGACAACAAGGGGGATGTGGTTCTTGTTGTCTTTGTTTTTATATTCCAGAAGGTTTTCTCTGGGTATGGCAGTAGCTCTTCTTATTTGAGTGTCTGTCGCTTTGGGGGTGTTACCTTGTCTGATGAAATCTTGTCTGAGCTCCTGCAGTTGTTGATCCCAGTCTGTCAGATCTGAGCAAATACAATTGTACCCTATTGCTTGGCTGAAAATAATGGAGTGCCTTATATGCTTGGGGTGGAAGCTGTCACTTCTTAGGTAGGTCCGTCTGTCTGTTGGTTTGTGAAAAACAGAAGTTACAAGGGTGTTGTCTTTCAGTTGAATGGTGGTGTCAAGGAAGCTGACTTCTGTTTTTGAGTAATTTGTTAGGCTCTTTGTTAATTCTGTTAACTATTATACCCTGAAAAAAGTGAACAACTTCCTTATATCTGCTATACATTATCCTATTCATATTAAAGCCTTACAAATCAATTTAAGAGCCTGAAAGTAACAGCAGTGCATAAAAGTAATGAATTACATATTTACATGTCTTAATATACAATATACTGTACAGTATGTTTCAGTTTGACCATCACTTCTGGAACAATTGTTAAGAGTTGTTCAGAAATTTCAGTTGGTGATTGAATAAGTAGTGATCATGGATTTAATCACACAGAAGGCATTACTGTAAATGTAACATTTAAGGTAAATGCTTTCAGGTGAGGAAACATTGTTGTTTTATTCAGTCCTAAGTTGAAATCCCGACTGTCAGTGTGGAGTGTGCACATTCTCCACCACAGAAGAACCGCAAAAGAAAGCAGAGAATAATGGGGACTAGTACCGATTGCAGAACTATGAAGAATATAATAATTCTATACCCATATAGTCTAAAAGGAATACAACTGAAATGTAGCTACGAAAAATCCATTTTAAAATAATATAGTTTTATCAGTTTTTAAAATGTTCCACAGCATTGGCCTGGTGAATTTCTGAAGGAAAAGTATTCCAAATTTTAGGTGCATAACAGCAAAAGGCAGCCTCATCACCTCTTTTAAGCTTGACTCTTGGAATTATAAGTGGGACTTCATTCGAAATCTAAGGTTACAAATTGGAGTGTTAGAGGACAGATATTCCAAAATATAGGACATAGGAAAATTATTTAGGCTGCACGGTGGCGCAGTGGTAGCACTGCTGCCTCGCAGTAAGGAGACCTGTGTTCGCTTCCCGGGTCCTCCCTGCGTGGAGTTTGCATGTTCTCCCGTGTCTGCGTGGGTTTCTTCTGGGTGCTCTGGTTTCCTCCCACAGTCCAAAGACATGCAGGTTAGGTGCATTGGCGATTCTAAATTGTCCCTAAATTTGTGTGCTTGGTGTGTGGGTGTGTCTGCCCTGCGGTGGGCTGGCTCCCTGCCCGGGGTTTGTTCCTGCCTTGTGCCCTGTGTTGGCTGGGATTGGCTCCAGCAGACCCCCGTGACCCTGTGTTAGGATATAGTAGTTGGAAAATGGATGGATTGGAAGATTATTTAAGGCTTTGTAGACCATTAGTAGTATTTAGTCAATTATGAACAACACAGGTAACCAATGTAACAATGCTAAAACTGGTGAGATGTGCTCAGATTTTCTTTTTCTAGTTAAGATTCTGGCTGCTGCATTCTGTACTAATTTCAGTCAATTGATGTCTTTCTCGCTAATGACATTCTTGTTTAATATTACATTCTTGTTTCCAACATTATCCCATCGCCATCCTGTGAAGTCAGGAAGTTATGACATGTGATATCACCAACCCAACAGTATTTAAGATGGCAGTGCACTAACAACAGTGTCAATTGTATGAAATTGTGATTAAAACCTTTGAGAGCAGTTAGCATTTCAAGAAATTTTGAGGAATTATGGCTTTTCATGTATTTTGACTCTTGAGTAATGCTGAGCAAAATTGAATTTTCAGTTAAACTCAATTCTTCGCTTCACGAATAAATGTGCAAAATATGTTGTGTTTTGCCTCCTGTGAAAATTGTGCCATGTTGTGTTTTGCCTCCTGTGAAAATTGTGCCATTCACACAAGATGAAAGTACTTTCATGCAACAAGTCCACATACATCTTTGGTAAGCGGGGCTACAGGACATGATAGGTTGGCAGAGTCCGTTCTTGTGAACTTACCTGGTTGTGTGATAGTGGTGCAGCGACAAGGTGCCTGGAGAAGATGGCAGGGGTAGCTGCACAGAGTTGTGCTGTATTGAAGCAAACGGGCTGGGTGTGTGCATGAGGGCACAAGTGCCATGATCTTGGCATATTGCCAGTGCTAAGGGGATGCGAAAGAAGTGTAGTTGCTAGCTGGCTTAAAACAGAAGCCAAGAGACAACTGAGTGCTCTGAGTGTAACAGTGAAGGGTTACCTGTGCTGTGTTCAGAAAGGTGTCTGGATGACGCATAGGCATACACATATGCGTGATTGGATCTGCCCTAATTATAAGTGTTGCAGCTGGATCAATTACTAAACTTCACAAGGGTGGTGAAGAAAAGCTTCTGTTGGTGGGCATTGATTTAGATGTGTTTTCAGGATTAGCTCAAGGAATCCCACACACGTTTAAAAAATTGCACAATTGCCGTCGCTAGTGAAGCATAGAGAACAAGAATAGACTGGGGTTTGGCTCTGTCAGTTCTCTGATTGTTCTGATGACCTTCTAAGTATTCTGTAAAAAAGAAGATTCGGCAGTGTCAGTAAAGGGAGAGCCTTATGATTTAATGAATCAAAGAAGGTTGGGATTTTGGCCATTTTTCCTGAGAAGGAGTGTAGTGAGCTGCAATTGAAGCTGTGGTCTATTTTTATTTTGAAATAATTGTTTTTTGTAGGAAGGCAGAAGGAAAGAAGTTTGGAGTATTTTTTTCTTTGTATTTTAATTTAGTATTTTTGTTTATAATTTTTGCTGCCTGAAACCACAAGAATTGTATGAATATTAGTTGTTTGGCACTGATTAGTGAACTGTTTGAGCACTGT